>LDEE01000003.1:147931-204275 GCA_001021365.1 Stachybotrys chartarum | reverse complement strand
AACACGAAACGTATGACCGAACACGTCGTGGTATTTGTATAGTAGTAGTAGTAGTAGTGTGACGGCAGAATTAGCCCCCTCGGGAAAAATGGTTCCTTGCTCTAGAAGGAGATACTGCAGTTCGAGGTCTAGCCGCAGCCGATTGTCTGCAGAAGGAAAAGTGGGTCCAAAGACCAAACCATGGTCCGAGCTATGATAGGAGATTGCGAGTTGGGCATAAAAAGCCCTTACTTTCCGTAGTTTTCAGGGAGGCAAGAACAACAAGAAGACACCAAGAAGGCGAATCGACAAGACAGCACACATCAACCATGATCCATTGCCATCCGACAACCATTAATTGATCAATTCCGCAGACATCACCAATCGGCCTGTGTGTTCTCTTGCCAATCGGCCTGAGGCCGATTGGCCTTCTTCTTGCCTTTCCCTTACATTCATTCCATTATGAATAAATAATTCACTTCCATCGATTTTCCCCTTTTATCGGCCTAGCTGTTGGCATTGATTGCGGTGTTGTGGCTGGTGCCCTCTTACTCTCTCTCTCTCTTTTNAAATAATTCACTTCCATCGATTTTCCCCTTTTATCGGCCTAGCTGTTGGCATTGATTGCGGTGTTGTGGCTGGTGCCCTCTTACTCTCTCTCTCTCTTTTGCCTCTCAACCGATCTTTTCGGGGCTGGGTCTGTCTTTTGCCGAGGAGCCGTATCTTTCTCTCACAGTGGTCATGGGGATAGTTATAGTTATGGCCCATAGAAGATAACCTCATCAACCAAATCAGGTAGAAGGATAATGCCCTTATTGTCTTCCTATCTACAGTATATTCTGGGATTGAAGCTATGGAATGACTATATTGCCATCCAGTATCACAGATGCCGTATAGTTGTCTAATTAAGTAGGAATTTGGCCCTATTACTGTTAAGATATTGACCTTGCCATCAGTTGCAGTAGACTACAATGATTATATGGGTGCTGTTGATATTGCTGACCAACTACAGTCATATCTATCTGCTGGAAGTCATCATCAAAGATGGGGCCCGGCATGGGCTCTGACTTGGACCTTCCTCCTATCTGTAGCCCTAACGAATAGCTTTCTATTATAGTGGCTAGGCCAGCCACTGTGGCCCTTGTACAGAGAGCAAAGCCGGTTTCTTGACGCCCTAATTGACAGGATATTCGAGGAATACCGGCAGATGGGATCAATAAGGTAGAGATATCAGGCTGGTGACACTTCTATCCCATTCTCACAGTATAATCATGTCCGTAGGTCGAAGCACTCTTGTTGTCTTGCTTGTCAGGGCATTTAAATTGGCCCTCGGTCACAGAGCATGCAAAAGAGCCGGAAACATAGGGCCTTGGATCAGCTAGACGAAAATACCCTTAATCGATAGCAAAGGCAGCCAAAAGGGGGTACAGATACGTATTAGGCTTATGACGTATATCATATAGCAATTTGTAAAGATCAGCAATGCTGGTACTTCTATCACCGGCAAAATAGATAGAGTCTCAATATCACAGAATTTTTCCCGGATTCAATTGGCCAAGATCCCAGTCCGTTACATTTTTTACGCCTTCGCGTAGCCTAGGGGATAGAACACGGGGCTCCATTGCCGCGTTAAATACTCCTAGAACTGAATTCCGCTTGTCGGGATCCATTCGACCGTCGCAATGGAGGGCTGGGACTGGCTTGCCCGTGTTTTCGAAAGCAATTGTAAGGATGTCGAGGAAGAATACCCTCTCATCCGTCACAATGAAAGCATCGCCTAGCCTCATATCACGGTGCCGGTTAAGGACATCCAGCATGACGCCCACATGGGTCGAACGCCAGTTCTCATCTTCAAGCAGCTTCGAACCCAACTCGGCCATGATCTCATTTTCTTCGTCCGTTTCCACGACGTCTTCTTCGCGAATAATCTCTCTCATGCTCTCCATTATCTAAGGTTTCTCAATCTCCATCATCTTGTGCTCGGAGGCAAAAGGGGTTTGTGTTGAGCGAGAGAACGAAGCCGTGGGAGCAGGTGCACCGGGCCCATTTGCGGAGGGAACTTCACCCAAACCTAAAAGGCCAATACCTAGACGCAGTTGACTAATGATAATGTCCATTCCGCGAGTTGGTGCTGCACTTTCGGCTTTGAATTTGTCAATCAACGTCTGGATTTGTGGGATAAGGGGGCGCATATGGTCCCTTGTTGGTTGGGCCATGGCTGTGTGTTTATTAAGACGTGTCTGAATATTGATCAGCTCATGGAAACGTGACTGGTAGGATGAGATTTTAAGAGCTACCTTCAGCGTCTTCGAGTTTCCATCAAGTAAGGCTAAGAAGCGAGACGAGTTTAAGCGAGTCAAGTGAAGCTTTACTCACATAGAGGTGAAAGGGAAGCGTGAACAAAGGAATCAAGATGAAAAAAATTATGGGTTGAGATGGCTTTGCCACGTAGGTGACATAGCTCCTGGGAAAGTAGCTGGTAGTACGAAAGCCTGAAATGCGCTTTCAGTGTTGTTGAGATTGTATGAGAAGGTGAAAAAGAAGTAGAAAAGAAATGGTAGAGATGAAAAGAATTAATGTAATTTTACTTGTAGGTAGCACAGCTGACAACAATTTGCACAATCAATAGGCCTAATAGAGAGTTTACTCAGCTACTAGTATTTGTCTAATTTTATTATTTCAGAATGTCAATTCTGAAAGCTTTTAATCTCATTCCCTCAGAAGAAGTTCAACCCAAGTCAACTCCGCACCAACACCAGTCTTCTTAATCTAGACTTCCTATACACCCAGCCTCAACAGCGAAATTTAAAGACACAAAGACATATACTCTCAGATTATCTCGAAGCTCCTTGAACGCAATGGTTTAGTAACACGCTTTATGCGCCATGCTTTCAGATAAACCCTCGACTGAAATCTGAATCTACATCTAAACCAGCCCAGTTCAACTTCACCTTCAAAGTATCCCTTTTGATACCGAGCTTATTATCACGAATCTAGTAGCCCGAGGGCCGGATCGAAGGGTGTGAAGTCAAGAACTCTTGTCACGATACTGTACGTTCAAGAGCTGATGTGTTGATTGCAGAGCTAAGCTAGGTTGCTAGGGGATGTGTGTGGTGTGTGGTGTGTGCTTACATAATACCTTACACTTATCCTAAGCCAGCAAGATCAAGTCGGAATATCAAAGAGGCTTAGAGGATCGTAAGCATAAGTATGATGTAGTAAATGTATGTACCTTTTCGTCAAATAAGGTGCTGTAACAAGAATATCAGTTTTAAACTGGGTCAACAGGCGCGGTTGTGTTTGAGGTGTGTAAATGGCCCGGACTACTGTTATCGCTGATCTATCCTAATCGGGGCTAACACCACAATGCGATGCGGTACGTACTGTATCGCTAGTTTTCAGACGAGAATGAGGGTCTCTGATCGTGAAGGGAAGTTAATGCCTGAGGGCTTCATCCCCGGAAATCCTACCTATGCTGAGCTTCGAACTCAACGAGGATACATAAGCTTGCAAAGAACGAGTCGTTGGTTTGAGCTCAGCTACCATGACTCGGTTTCGGCCTTGCATTGACCTCCACGCCGGTCAGGTGAAGCAGATTGTAGGGGGAACACTGGACAGCACCTCGAGCTCTCTTCAAACCAACCACGTATCTCAGTATCCGTCCGCATACTTTGCACAGCTGTACAAAGACAATGGTCTCGAGGGTGCCCATGTGATCATGCTGGGGCCTGGCAACGAGGATGCCGCGAATGAGGCTTTGCGAGCTTGGCCGAATGGTCTTCAAGTCGGGGGCGGCATTAATGACAAGAACGCCAAATTTTGGATTGATGCCGGCGCGGAAAAGGTACCTGCTCTTTAATCGCGAACATCAAAGGGGGGCATAGTAATTGAGGCTTGCAGATCATCATAACCTCGTATCTATTCCCCGATGCTCGTTTCAGCCAAGAACGACTGGACGCAGTGCTCGCTGCTCTAGATGGCGACAAGAGCAAGCTTGTAATCGACCTAAGCTGCCGCCGACGAGGCGATAACAGCTGGTACGTTGCAACGAACAAATGGCAGACACTGACAGATATGGAAGTGAACCAAGGTTGGTAACACACATGTCCACTCCTGGTCTGATGGTCGAGCTTACAGTATGTCAAGAGTCGATTCGAGCGCTGGAACCGTACTGTTCAGAATTCCTGATCCATGCGGCGGACAACGAGGGATTGCAACAGGGCGTCGACGAACAGCTCGTGGAGCGGCTTGCGGAGTGGTGCTCCATCCCGGTGACGTACGCCGGCGGAGGCAGACAGTTGGAGGATCTTGATCTGGTCAAGCGGCTCAGTGGAGGGAAGGTCGACCTGACGATAGGGAGCGCGTTGGACTGCTTTGGGGGCTCTGGCGTCAAGTTCGACGACTGCGTTGCATGGAATAAGGAACATGCGGCGTGATGTGCCGTGTTCCATCATGATCATGGCCCAAGCACATGGTCGCCACGCAGCCAGCGAGTCGGCATACCCGCCCTGCGATGCTGCTGGTAAGGACTCGAATCTCGATTTGAGGCAATTGGGAATTGTCCCCTTGAAGATCAGATGGGCAATACAATTCTGCCAATTACCGACCGCAACACTTTCTCCTCTTCTGACACTTGTATTGTACATACAACCCGTTGCACATCTAGCAAAATTCGTGTACAAAGGATCCATGGGCATTATCCGGATCTACTACACGTACTGGTTGAGTCTCGACAGATACGCTCGTTTGCTCAGCTCGTCTTGTCCTATGGAACCAAGATATTTCGTATTTTCACGGGGATAAAGGCCGCATACAACCATACAGCCTGGCATATGCACCTCAATATAGCAATGCGTGCAGATTATCGTCACAACAGAGACAAGCTCTTGGCTCTGCATTCTGTGAGTTATGCATATGGTACGCTGATTTTGGAAAATCGATACGCACAAAAGCAACTATGATCAAACCAAGATGCGGTAGCAACAGGCGAACATCAAATGATCATGACTGTAAACCCCCGCTCTGATATCGTCCGTCTCCTATAGCACAGGGATGTTGCTTTGTCTTCTCCTGCCTCGCAACATGGACCGACCGTCCGTGTCGAGGCGGGCGCAACATTTAATGAAGGATGTTTGCAGTTGCGCTTGAAGCCACCAGTTTGTATGTGATATGGTGTGCTTTGACAGGTGGTAGGGACATGCTTCACAGGCAGACTACCCACGAATGACGAAGTAAAATCCTACGTCAGGTAAACAATGGTAAAATCTCGTTATCCGAGGACATCCGATCTGCTTGCGTTATATGGTCCTTTTCCTCCTCTGGCGCCCTGCGAGAGATAGCCCGCGTCCCAACAAAACCGACGCTGGAGCTTGGTGCGGATGCAAGATGCACGCGAGTGCAGCGAGACGGGGACAATGATGGGCGCTAAAAGGCTTGGTGCCTTCACATGCATGGGCGAGTTTGTGCTGAGGCAAACATGTCAAGCTCCCCCCGCATGCTTTCGGTATCATCAAGACGGCTTCCAGCTCCTGTTGAAACGGCTGCCATGGCGACTCGACGGGCATCGTCCAGCACGAAGCGGGGTGGCTTGCACTATACGCGGGCTGGATTGGGTGCCGCAGCAGCTGGTGCGGGCCGCCTGTACGGATGCTCGAGCCACTAGGCGCAGAGAGTTGGAGGGGTCGCAGCGGTAACCTGGGCAACGGCAAGGAGCGATGGGGCCCGGACTGTTTATTTTCACGCGCCCAATCAGGGCATCAGCTCCTGACGTGCAGTTGCAGGCAGTTGCCCTTAAACATCCTGGAGCGACCGGCTGCTGCTGCATTTCCACCTGTTTCCTACGCATCGCGCAGGGCCTCTCGCAGATGTTTGCGTCGTTCACTGCTCGCAATCCGCCTTCGCTTCGTTGATTCCAGCTGCCTGTTCCTTCCACTTTTGTTTGGTTGCGCTTCGTGCTTTCCCTCATCCCTTCCCGCCAGATCGCAGAAGGTCCGAAGCCGTTCCTGCCTGGACCAAGGAGCTTCGACCAAGTCATCCTTTGTTGCATCCAGAGCCACGACATTCCAGTCATCCCATCATTTCTTGTGTACAGTCTTACCCGCATGCCAATGACTTCCAACCCAGTCTAGCTTCCACCAAAAGAACAATCGTCACTGGCCCAAATGGCATCTCAATCGGTAAGTCTGTCCTGCCGTGTGCGTCTGTGCGACTGTTTGCTGATGGCTGCGCTTCAAGGTGCATCCGCTGCGCATCTCCAAAGGCCCTACGACCTCGTCGCCCACCAAGATGCCGGGCGCACTGCCTCGTCCTCTTTCAGAGATAGCTCCTACCGAGAAGCGGCGCAACTCCCCGAGTTGGCGCCAAGTCTCTCCCCAGGTTCGTGCTTCCACCTGTGCGACCGCGAGGTCTTATTGCTAACGTGCACCCCAGAAAGCGTCTCTCACCAGCGATTCATCCCCCTTTCAGTCCTCTCCTGAACCAGTTGCCTCACCACGCCTTTTCTGGCAGAGCCGCAACACGGAAAATGACCTTTATGGCGGTCGCTCGGGCTCGCCTTCGCCTCACCGACGCTCCTCGATTGAGCGTCTGCAAAAGGCCTCGCGGGTCAAGAACAGCAATATTCTAGCTCTAGAGCAGAAGCAAGAGTATGACCCAACGCGAATCCCTCACATCGAGAGGCCTCTGGCCAAGGTGCAAGGAAACGCCTTCGGCTCGTCGGGCTCCCTTGGTCTGCGATCTCCAGACCTTGAATCGTCGTACTTTGACCTTCAGACAAGCGACAGCAAGTCATCGGTTCCCGCCCTGGGCATGCCGAGGTCGCCTCTCTCACGATCTATCGATGCAAATATCCCAAGAACCGCCAGTCGCGATCAGGCATCACCGACAAAGTCATCGCTGTCGCCATCCAAATTTAAGAGCAGCTTCGACCACGAAGGTAGTCTGTGGTCGGCCGAGTCTTCCATTATCGAACGTGAGCTGCCTAGCGGTCGGTCTCTGCATCGCCATGCGAAGAGCGTTACCTTCGACGCCGCTCCTCCTCAGATCAACGAGTATGAAATGGCAACCCCAGACTTGTCTTCCATTGGCTCCAACTCACGAGAGGGAAGCTATGAGTCGTTTGAGGACGATGAGGACGATGGCCTATACGATCCAGCTCACGTGGGAGGCCACGACGACAGCTTTGATGCTTCGCTAGAGGATACGGACAAGACTCCCGTCGTTGGTCCCGACGACTGGCGCAGAGAGAGCTCTTTCTTGCAAGAAGAGGAGCGCGCCCAGCGGTACGAGCAGAGTCCCATGCCTGAGGCGGTCCCTTCAATCGCAACCGCCGGCCGTCCCGTCAACAACAGGACCGACTCTGCAAACTCTAACGGTGAACATCGCCCGCTCCCGCCTCTCCCGGGTGCTGGCCTGACTAGAAGTCAATCGAATGCCTCGACGCGCGCCTCACCAGGCTTGTCGGCCACTGCAGAGCGCATGCTTGGCTCGCACAGAAGTCTGCCTTCCCCGCCACCTGCTTCTTCAACCAAGTCCGACATTCAGAACATCGGCAATGGCAAGATGTCGCTCGAAGAAAGGCTAAAGCTCATGATGCTGTCTGGAGAAAATAACGGAAAGACGGCTGCAGAGCAGCAGCGCGAGCGGCGACTTCGTCGTGGCGTGGGTCGCGAGAGGTTGGGAAGCCCTGGCTCGGAGGTGGACGCTAGTGCCTTGGAGGCCCAGGAAGAAGACGACACCATTGGCGATATTTCAGCATTCGATGATTACCAGCTCCCCCCCAGAATCTCGAGGGAGTCGATCATGCGACGGGTCGAGGCCCAGAATGCCGAAGAAGACTACAGCTTCTCGTCCCCACCTCCCAGCTCCAGTCCTCAGCGCGGTCTTAGCCGAAGCCCCGAGCGCTACGCGCCTGTTGATCCTGATGTTCCCATCCCGTCCACTGAGGATTCCATGATGGATGATGGTCTTGATGACGGAGGTAGCGTCATCATCACGCGCACCACTGATGATGAGAAAGACGAAGTGTTTGACCTCTACCACCACTCTGACGCAGAGACTGATGATGCCGCCTCTCTGCGCAACCCTGATGAGTCTGACGGCAGCCATTACTCAGAAACCGAAAGCACCCGTGGACTTTCTCAGACGGCCGAGATCGTTGAAGAAGTCACGACCCCTCGGGCTCAGACACCCATGAACCCCGCTGAGCTGAGTGAGATGCTTCCGGGTGTCAATGCTGAGGCTAAAGACTCTGCTTTCTCGAAATCTCTGGAGTCCCTCATGGTTCCGGAAACTCAGGAGAGGAGCGTTGTCGCCCCAGAACCTGAAAAGAAGACACCATATGTACAGGAGCTTCCCCACAGACCTTGCACTCCAGAAAAGCCCCTGTCTCTGTCCAAGCCCGAGTACGACGGGTCAGGCTGGGGAATGTCTGAAGACGAGGAAGATGAACCCGGAACGCCTGACTCGGTCATCCATCATCCGATTTCAGAGCCTGAGGATGAGGAGTCGGAGATTGAAGAGCCCAAGGAATCGCCGGCCATTCCTGAGCGAATTGCCACGATCAAGTCTGCATCGGGGTCTAAGTTGAAGACCAGAGTCTCCAACACGCCCTCTGACCTCGCAGCCATGCGAGAGGCTCGAAGGCAGGTCAGCTACGAAGTGCCTGTGGTGCCGCCTATCCCGGAAAGACATCGCAACCGTCTGTCCCGCGATATGACCATCGAGCAGGAGGTGACGGGAGATGACTTCCTCGAGCGTCATCCCAGCTTCAAGAATCGCAGCTTGACACTTGATCTCGACTTGGGTCTGAGTCTCGACCAAGATTTCGAAAGAGTCATTGAATCACAAAAGGTGCGTTGTGTAATTCTGAAACTCCCCTCCTGGACAAACGCTGGTCCAGGAAGGATGTTGATATGAGAAGCTAACACCCCATTTAACACGCAGCGCGGATACCTCATGCGCCAAAACACCAAGCTCGTTGCTGCCAGCGACAAAGACGCCGAGGACTCATGGAAAGTCCGCTCGGCCGGCAATTCTCCCATCAAGAAGGATAGGCCTCAGTCCTGGACTGTCGAGCCATGGAACGGTCAGACGAGGCAGCGAAGCGTTCGCAAGCGGCCCGGGATGAGTGGGCCAGTCCCCCCCTTGCCTGGTCAAGAGAGCAACGCCACCGCCCTTCACAATGTGGTTGAAGAGGATATCAGCGCCGAAACCGCGACCCCGGAGAGCGGTGAGAGGGGTCGTCTATTCGTCAAGGTCATGGGTGTCAAAGATCTTGAGCTACCCATTTCGAAGAGTAAGTCTGCAATGGCCCTTGGTGCCGACAACATGAAGCTAACAATAATAGCCGAACGGAGTTGGTTCAGCCTTACGCTCGACAACGGAGTCCACTGCGTCACCACGGCATGGCTGGAGCTCGCCCGCAATGCGCCCATCGGGCAGGAATTTGAGCTCGTGGTTCCCAACGACCTCGAGTTCCAGCTCACTCTTAACGTCAAGCTGGAGAAGCCGGCACCAGTCCCACTTCCTGCTGCTGCTGCCAGAGCCAGCAAGCCCAAGACGTCAACCTTCAGCAGGGTGTTCGCCTCGCCAAAAAAGCGTAAGGAGATGGAGTTGCGTCAAAGGGAAGAAGACGAGCGCTTCGCTCAGCAGCAAAGGGATGCTCAGGCGCGTCAGCGTAAGGTTGCACCTTCTGCCTACGATCTCCTGTCCCCCCTCGCCGCCGAGGACGGCAGTTTTGCTCGTTCCTACGTCTGCCTCAAGGAGCACGAATCTCGGTGCTTTGGACGCCCCTACATGGCTGAAGTCGTTTGCTTCAATGAGTGGGCAACAGAGGAGGCGGGCTTTGCTTCCAGCGTCAAGAGCAAGCGCGGCAACACCGCGGTGGTAAGGCGAGCTCCGTACAAGATCGGAAAACTCGAGCTGCAGCTTCTCTTCGTTCCTCGCCCCAAGAATGCGACAGACGAAGATATGCCCAAGAGCATGAACTCGTGTATCAGGGAGCTTAAGGCTGCAGAGGAACGGCTTGCCCGCAACTGGGAGGGCCACCTGAGCCAGCAGGGAGGAGACTGTCCCGTAAGTAGTGCTGCCTCAACTCGTTTCGTACCAATTACTGACAGCAAGTGAAGTACTGGCGCCGAAGATACTTCAAGCTTGTAGGCACGAAGCTGACGGCCTACCACGAGGCCACCCGCCAGCCACGTGCTACCATCAATCTCTCCAACGCTAAGCGACTCATTGACGACCGCCGGGCGTTGATGGAGAAGGAGACGACTGGCAAGAACGGGAAACGTCGCAGATCTGGTTTCGCCGAAGAAGAAGAGGGGTACATGTTTGTTGAAGAAGGGTTCCGCATCCGGTTCAACAATGGCGAGTTGATTGACTTCTATGCCGACACAGCCGAAGACAAGGAGGGCTGGATGAAGGTTCTGTCAGACATCATCGGCCGCGCCGACAGCGGCAGCGATGACGAAAGCCTGGCTGGTCGATCGCGGCCTAAGTGGTGCGAGCTCGTCCTTAAGCGGGAGGAGCAGCTTCGCCGCCGAGCTGAGGGCCGTCGCGTTCACTCGCGAACCAAGAGCATGTACGTTTAACAGGAACCGAGAACACAAGAGCAAGGCGACGACAGCTCAAGTGTCGCGAAGCAAGCCATGGCACTCAGAGAGTCTTGCGGCCAGGAGCTCAGGATCAAGTGGCTGCTTGCTAGGCTGGTCCTGGAAACCTTTCCATTCTTGGCTGCTGCCACACAGGTGCCCGAGCCGCGCATGTATGCGTTAGGGTCTGGAGTTTTGATGAGACCAACGGGCGAGGTTTACGAGGGATGGATCAAGAAGACATGGTCGAGACGGTGCTATCATTCGGCGTACATTGGTTGTCGGTTTATAGGTTCATGTTTTGTTGGTTTCTTTCGAGAGCAGTGTCTAGCTGTCCATGTGGAGTTTTGTATAAAGATTAAGGACAACAACAATAATGATTCATATGCCCCTCAAGCAGGAAGAAGCCATGTCTGGAGATTGTCTTGAAATCTGGTAGATACAGCATTTGCGCAAGTGGTTATGAGCAGTTGGAGGTCATGTGCAAGATGTCCCGTCAAAAAGTTGGCTGACGGGCGGGATTGAGAGGATGAAGGATGCGGGTCACTGTGTACCTAGATGTGACGATGGTGGGGAAGTTGGTGAGGCGCAGTACCTTGGGGGGGGTACTTGCAGACCGAGAGGCTGGCAGGTGGCGGCGCCAAGTACCTCTACTGAAACAGCTCTGGGCCCCCCCGAGGCACGAGGTACCTTCCCACGCATTGACGCAGTCCAGGTACGACAACGACATAACACACACGCACACACGACAACTCTGCCTTGTGGCTGCAGACTGTTCGCCTGGCCCACGACATCTCCTTCGTGCCCCCTTTGTTTGCCTCCGCATCCTCTGCACTGAAATTTCCCCTTTCGCTTTCCCTCCCTCCCTCCATCCCTCTCCCGCGTCGTCCTTGTCTTACGCCATGGCTGGTCGCTTCGTCCGCGCGTCGAAGTATCGTAAGACGTCCCATCGCAAACCCTCGAGCGCCTCCCAGACCGCTGACCAGTCGCAGGACATGTCTTTGGAAAGCCCACGAGGAAGGAATTCTGCTACGACAACCTCCACATCAGTCGCAATGCCTGGGACACCAACTTGGTCAAGGTGCGCGCGCGAAGCCGTCCCCCACCCACCCCCGTTCCGTCTCGATGCTCATGACGATAATGCTAGGTCAACCCCGAGTACCTCTCGGTCAATTGGGACGCATCCGGCGGCGGTGCGTTTGCTGTCATTCCGCTGAACGAGCGCGGGAAGCTCCCCGACCAGATCCCCCTGTTTCGAGGCCACACGGCCGCCGTCCTCGACACCGACTGGTACAGCTACCTATTCCCACTGGGCAAGTAATTCACCGGCGGCCCAAGGCTAACTTGCTCCGAGGAACCCCTTCAACGACCGCATCGTGGCCTCGGCTTCTGAAGACGGCAAGGTTTTCATCTGGGAGGTTCCCGAGGGATTCACGCTCTACACCGATGCCGAAGAGGTCCCCCACGTTTCTCCCGTCAGCAAGCTGGGCGGACATTCAAGGTATGCCTGTTCAATGGCACAACGTTGGCAGGAATCCTCACTCATGTCTTTACAGAAAGGTCGGACAAGTTCTCTTCAACCCCGCGGCCGACAACATCCTCGCCTCGGCGTCCGGCGACCTCTCGATTAAAATGTGGGACATCACTACCGGACAGTCCGCCCTGAGCCTGAAGCATGCCGACATCGTGCAGAGCTTGACCTGGAACGCCAGCGGTAACCTGCTCGCCACAACGTCGCGAGACAAGAAGATCCGAGTGTGGGACGTGCGACAGGAAAAGGCCGTCCACGAGGCTCCCGGCCACGGCGGCGCCAAGAACAGTAGGACTGTGTGGCTAGGCGAGCACAATCGGTTTGCCACGACGGGCTTTTCGCGGATGAGCGAGCGCCAAATAGGCCTCTGGGAGCCGGGCAGAACGGAGCCTATTGGTGGTTTCACTATGCTAGACTCCATCTCTGGTGTCTGCATGCCCTTCTGGGGTAAGTCGAAGAACAATCGCTCAGCATTGACTTGATACTGACATGGAATGCGATAGATGACGGTTCCAACTGTCTCTACCTGGCTGGAAAGGGGTACGTGCCATTGGTATTCCTCCTTCAATATCTATATTGACATTGGCAGTGATGGAAACATTCGATACTACGAATACGAGAACGACAAGTTTGAGTACCTTAGCGAACACAAATCTGCCGATCCCCAGCGTGGTATTGCCTTCCTGCCCCGTCGTGGAATCAACGTAAGTGTCTCCTTGGGTTCTATTGGGTCAGGAGGGAACGGCAAGCTCACAGATCCAGGTTCACGAGAACGAGGTCATGAGGGCCTACAAGACAATCAACGACGCATACATCGAGCCCATCTCTTTCACCGTACCGCGACGAGCCGAGACGTTCCAGGCCGACATCTTCCCACCCGCAGTGGGCCTGAAGCCCGCTTTCAGCGCCAAGGACTGGCTTGATGGTCAGACCGGCCTCCCCTCCAAGATTGACTTCGAAAGCATCTACGAGGGTAATGCACCCAAGGAGGTGCCCTCGGACTACAAGCCGCCTGTCCAGGCAGCAGCCGCGCCCGCACCCAAGCCTGCTCCCAAGGCTGAAGAGCCAAAGGAGGCTCCTAAGCCAGCCGTGGCTCGCTCACCCCCTCCATCCGTGTCGGAGCAGAAGAATTCCATGTCGGCTATGGCCAAGAAGTTCCAGGACAACGAAGAGGAAGAGGAGGTGGAAGAAGAGGAGGAGTTCGAGGAGATCAGCAAGCGAACCCAACGCTCTGCTATCCCCCAACGTACAGAGGCCAAGCCGACTGCAGCACCAGTGTCTGCCCCGGCTCCTGCCTCGGCTCCAGTCCCTGTTCGATCCCAACCAGCATCCTCAACTCCCGCTCCCGCCCCTGCTGCTCGACCTCGGGCTGCGTCTCCAACTCCCGCCCCCGCCTCGGCTGTTCCCGCTTCGACCGCGTCCGGCGGCGGCGTCGAGTCGTCCTTGGACCAGATCAAAGCACTCATCGAGAACCAGACCAAGATCATCAGCGCTCAGAACGACAAGATTGGGCAGCTCACCACGGAAGTAGAGTCGCTGAAGAAGAAGGTGGGGTCCGGATCGCAGGACCAGAGCGAGCGCATCAGGCAGCTAGAACTGGAGCTTGAGGAAGCCCGCTCTTGATCAAGCATGCGGTGGTCGGGCGGCTGTCAGGTGAGGTTAGGGGTCGTGGCCGGAGAAGCAGGGTTGGATGTATTAAGCGATGTGTGATGTTGGGAGATGTGGGCGGCTGAGTGTTGGGTGGCGGCAGTTATGCCTTGTATAAGCAAAAGAAAGACTTCATCACACTTTGTGTTTGCGCGTGCGTTTTAGTCGTCATCACTAGTAAGGTAAGACGTTGACTGTGCCCCGTGGACCTGTGGAAGACCGCGACTAGGTCCTTAACTGCCCATGCTATCTCAGCGTGGTTCAATCTTCACCAGCAGCCATTGTGCGCCGCCAGTTGGGCTGTGCAGTCTAGGGTAGGTAGGAGGAGGTGGTGGTGAGGACCATCTGTCATGGTGTCTTGGACACTTCAGTGGGAGCCAGAAGTATATAACGTGTGTTCTCGGTCAAGTATTGGTGCTTTCGAGGACTCATTGGTGGCAGTGTTCCAGCACAAACTCCATGCACACGGTTCAATCTGCGTCTCACGACCTGATAGCTGTATCATCATTTAGAACCGACAATTGCAGCGTTGAGCCATGGTACCCATTGGCCAGGCTGAGCATCCGGGAACAGCGAACAGAGACATACACAACAGCTGACATGGAAGCCCATTACCCAATTACTCATGCCCATAATCGACTAAACCAGTACCGTGTCCATCATCGCACAACAAAGTTCTTCACTGCCCCTTCATAGTAAGTCCTACCCTACATCCCGATGCTCGTTGCAAACCCGGAACTGCGCAGGGCCGAGGCGATCGGGTAAGGACCTTTCCGTGCTAATCACCGGCGGCACTGGCGGGCGAATTTGCACCGCCGCCAGAAGCAGGCAGGCAGGATAGGGGTCCTGGCGTCTGGAATTGGTGATCCCGGCGGCACGCCCTTGCATGGCACGCACATCCCTGCTGCCGCGACGGTTCAACAGGCTCGTCCAAGCACGAGCCACGGACTTACGAGGGAACATCTTCACCAGTGGCAGCCTGGCGACGATCAAACAAAAAACCTCCTACGACAAATGGATCTCGTTCCAGGAGAAACAAAATCTATTCGGAGGAAGCCCTACGGGACCCGCCTTGGTCCTTCTGGACGGACCGGCCGGCCTAGGTCGGTCCAGGTCAGCGGCAGCCAATCACATCGCTGTGCCTGAGCATCGGCATGAGTCTCAGTCTCCCGGGGGTGTACGCCCGGAGAGGAAAGGTGACCCGTCGAGCAGGCCGGGATACCCTTATCTCAGCTCGGCATGTGCGAGTCATTGTCCACACGTCCACGCTCTTCACATCGACCGGGGGGACTGAGGGGCCGTGCCACAGACGACCCAGGAACGCGTTGCCTGGAACCGCGGTACAGAGCAGCTGGGCGGTTTCAGATTGTCAGCCCCATCACCGGCATTGACTGAAGCTATACGCAATGGGCGCGGGGTGTCATGCATCGAAGGCTGGATTTGCGGCCCGGACCTCGCCACAGGTTAAGTCGCGCTTAGGTTCATGGTCCATCTCACATCCAGCCTTCCTTGGTGACAGCCTTCGCCCAAGTCCAACAAGCGGCGTCTGCCATTACTGGGGCTGCCCAGTGAACTAGGGATTACACTTCGACGTCGCCACTATTTGGACGGGCACAATACGAATCAGGCAAGAGCGCCGTGGCTGGGCCGGCTCTGTCGTGATCTGATCTGACAAGCCCAAGCAGCGTATGTCTTTCGCCCCGTTCTGGATGCATGTTTGATGGCTGCTGGCGACACTAGGCTGACCCTGTGAAAAAGCCACAGCACGAGCAGCTAGGTCCTGTATCTGTAGGCGCATCGAAACCACCATCTTCTTGCTGATGATAGATTTGTTGTTGAACGGGCTCCGATGTCCTGAGAGTGATCCGAACTGCAAACCTTCACGTCATCCAATCGATCAGGTTCTCAAAGCGTCGACAACGATGGCGCACACATACTGCATGACGGCAAGACGTCGATCTTCCAGATGTGCCTGAGACGGTCAGTTCCATCTCCTGTGTTTCATCATCCCGAAGCCTCCATGTAGAGAAGGTTTCATCTTTCCTCACCAACCAGCCCCATCAAGGGAACAAATCCGATGTGGCTTGGCGTAGTGGCTCTCTCCCAGGAAACTGCCGCGGCGACAGCGTGCGTTGGTATTCGCAGCTTCGGGGTGAACAGAGAATCCTAGATCTAGCAGGTGGAAAGCTTCATTTGTGATTGGAAACCGACAGTGTGGTGACCAGCCAATATCGCAAAAAGCCACTAGCAAGAAAGCCTTCAATGCGGCTTTAGAAAGTGATGGACGGACGTGTTGAGGCATACATCCGCGTCTTCGAACCGTTTCAGGTTGTCCAAGTCAGCCGATGAGTTTTGAAGAAACCCCTGACTCGGCCGAACCGAACAAGACGTTGCGTTGCGTATAGGCCTTTCCAAAGGAAGGTTGATCGCGATCGTCCACTTCCATTGCCTGTGCGCGATGCATGCCCATCTACTCGTGTGGATGGCCTATGCACAATGGTCCGTGGTTGGCGCCGATAGCGGTGCCACCAGAAGCCGGAGCAGGTGCTCATGCGTGTGCCACTGATAGAGGCTCATGCGGAAAATGACACATGGAAACGCGTAGAGAGCACTTTGCCAAAGACCGGAGCTTCGCAGGACCAGACAGCTTCGGAGCTAGGACATCCCCTGGAGTTCCTCCGCATGAAAACCAAGACTTGTAGACGCTGACAAGAGATAGGTTCTAGGTAGTCCATACGACTATCCCGTTACTATTTTCAGCAACCGCTGAGAAAGTTGCCGTCGACGGCTGACCGCTGTGGTGCCCCGCAATCTGCAGCGTCTGTGGTCGTGGCTTACAAGACGAAGAGATCCGCGGCAGACGTAGCCCAGCTGTGATGATTGGCGTTGCTATTCTTGGAGGAGTATTCCATGCGCACTGCTCTTGTCAGGCGGCAAAGGGGTTCCGCCTCGACTTGCACGTTGACATAGGACGGTTCTGAGGCAGCCAATCAACGGATGTTGGTGGCTGCAAAACGCTCCTCAACGAGCAGACAGGGGATCTGATTGGCTGTCGTTGGATAGAGTCTGTTTACCTTGCAGGGTGAAACAGCAGGGGGCTTTCACGGCGTGACGAATGCAACGCCCATTGAGCAGGCACTTCCAACGGATGAGGGGCTTCCAGTGGCTTTCCTTGCTCTTCGTACGATGGTGTCGAGCTTCTGGGGTAGCGTTGAAGAAGAAGCAGCGTAATGGGCCATGGGCCGTGACAATGCGACCCAGTGGATGAATTCGCCCCTCTGGCTCACTCAGATTGGCGAGCGTCTCGCCGTGTTGACATCCCATGTCTGCTCTCGTAGAATATTTGCAAGCACTTCCATAGGCACTCTCTATTGGTCTGGGTTAGTGAAGCTTGTCTCCATCCATGATAGCGTAGCTGTGCCAGACGGACAAGCTTCCCAGGTGATTTGAGTGCAGCGTAAAATTGCAAGGGACCTGCAGAATGCTGATTCAACCTGCACGTGCATGCATGGTGAAGACTGAATACCTCGCGCCCCCAACCCCCCTCGTGGAGGGCATTTCTAATAGGGAAACGTCAGCTCCGCCCGATGACCGACACTTGTTCCGCAACAGGCATACCGCTCAAGCAGGCCATCTGCCATCCAGCTAAGAATACACATCCGCAGAGAGGTGCATGGGCTGTACAGTCCCAGCAAGGATCTGGCGGGATGATCACGTAGAAGGTCTGCTGTTTCAGAAGTAGCTGCATACCCGGATCACTTGAGCTCGTCAAGAAGGGGCTGTCTTTGATGGGCGCTGCATGAGATTGATCCGGGACTTGGCAACGTGAAGCCAGCTGTTGTGGGGGAACCGGACTGATACCTCTGACAACCGGCTCCATTGCCCATTTCAGCCGTCGCACACATACGCGGAAGGGAAATGGTGAGGGTGGTTAGCGGCTGCTACGGTCTGTCCGTCTGATACCATACAGGGCGTTATGGTCGGCAAAAACTCAGCTCGAGTTGCCGTGGTTCTGTGCCAGAAGGCTACTCTGCGCTCAGGGAACTGCCCTCGCAGGGTGTTGTGTTGATTTGGTGAAGCCAATCTTGCATCTCTATTCGTACATCAACACGAAAAAGGAAGGGAAAGGGATAGACAATGACTGCCAATTACTGACTCCGTCAGGGTCGCATTGATGGATCTGATGGGGCCAAGGATCGGACCTTTCTCGTACCATTTCCCAATCGCAACCCCGATATGCTGCACGCATCCTTGCTTTGAGGAATTCTTATGTCACGCTAAGGCAGGTGCAATTGGTCAATGCGTGAAGAAGGGCGGACGCACTGAATCCTGAGGTGACCTGCCCTGGCATTGTTGGCGCCGTTTTCTTGGTTCAACATCTGAAGCAGTGCGCCAGGTTGGTTTCATATTGACAGGGCTTCATGCTCCCCCTGCTTGTGATGCCAGGGGTCTCCGAGCACAGGTTCTTGCTTGCAAAAAAAGTAAACACACATGGGCGTGCTGGTCTACCGAAACCCGGCACTGCACCGAGTCCCGCTTGTCGGCCAAAATATTGATGAACCATTGCTTTGATTGGTGCAGTAGAGGGCGAGCAATTTGATTCCCTGTGCTCGATCCCCGTGGAGAACTGCCGCAGCAGGGACACGAGGATTCTGGAGCTCGATGGCGTGTGTGGCTGATGACAGCTCGATGATGCAAAGATCGCCGGAGACAAACCAGGTGCTCCAAAGGTCATGATGCCGATGGCCGTACGGCTTGAAAACCAGACGTCGTGTCGGAAGGTCAGGACTGGTTGTCGTCGGTTGAGGCAAGGAATTTGGGAAAGGGCCCGCACCTACCCGAACCTCACCTCCAGGCACGCGGGTAAGCTATAGACAGCAGGTACCAAGCCTCGGTTGCACCTGTATGTCGGTATGGAGGGCGCACATACCGCGTCCGACGCATGTCACTTGAACCTCCACCTTCCTACAGTAGCAGTCCAGTGGGCCTATGTGGTGGTCAGCAAGCTCGTTCAGAAAAGGAACATAACCGAACACTACCTTGCGCAGAAGCCTGATGCTGCCGAGCTGGATGTAGGCACTCGTTTCTTTAGACCTGCGTTTGTCCACCTGCAAGGCAAGTGATGCTCGACATCTAGTGGTGTATCCCACGTAGTCTCAGATAGCTATCATTATGACACCAAATCCCCGTGTGCGCTCTTGATTCGCCCTAGCTCATCACGCCTGTCCCGGATTAGCAGGAAACGCTAAAGTCCATATCCTGACTTTTCGATATGGGATTCCGCGAAACCTAGCAACTCGAAGAATATGAAGGTCCGGCGTGGCTGGCTTTAGGACGATGGTGCAAGATCGATTCAAGCACGGCCCCCAGCGTAAGTTGGCGCCTGCGAGTAATTTTACGATGGGGTAGCACCAGCATCGCGGATGCCTCTAGCAACGCCGGACTTCTTCTAGTGGAGATCTATCTTCTTCGTCCGCGGGGGTCTAACGTAGTGGTTCTCTATTCGGCGGAGAACACCGGGTAAGGAAAATAGTAGCCTTCCGTGCCGGCGACACTGCCATTCTCACCATCCGTGGAGGTCCTCGCGCAGTGATACGGTGCGCCATCTGAAAAGCAGGAACGAAGACCTGTATCAGGCCAGAACCTTTGCCGACCCCTACTTGAATCGTGAACGTGGAGAGCACTTGCTTGGTTCACATGTCTTGTGTTGAGTCTTGCACACGGGCTCCTTGCGTCCAACAGTATTTGCCCCTTGCCTACTGTGGCCGTGTGAAATGTGCTTTGTACGTCACGGGAAAAAATGTCCATTTCAGACAATCGACAGTTGAAAGGCCGTAGCCCGGAATTCGATAGGGTGAGCCCCGGGCACTCAGGTGTTTCTGAATGGCGTTGGTCTTGGGACAAGTTCTGCATGCATCCGAGATGCAGACCCGTGGTCCCAGAAATAGAGGTCAATGCAGCCTCATAATTTCACTCGACTCCACCACGAATTCCATGTCGCGAGCGCACCGTGGCTTGGGACCCCGCCATCACCGCAACGCTGGGATTGCACTGGCATTGGCTTTGGCATTAATGGACTATCTATTGCTGTTCGTTCTGGTCGTGAGCGAGTTGTCGCCCCCGATCCGCAGGCATAACCTGGGCGTGCACAGGACGGAGCCTGCCAAACATCTCGCCTCGGTAGGGTCCAAGTGGGCAGGGATTCTTCCTTGTTGACGACCTGTCTGATCTGGCCATCTGCCATGTACGCTGATGGTCACTGTTGGGTTAGTCTACTGATGGTCTACCATTCTCACTGTTCTGGATGGTGAAGAACGGGGACGGGAAGATGCAATGGGTAATCTGCAACCCCAAACAAGCGAGTGTGGGCTGTCTCAGGAACCGCCAAACGCTAAGTTCCAAAACACCGGCCATTGCTGCTGTCAAAACTGCATGCCAACGCGTGATGGACACAGACTTAGAAGGTGATAAACAATGCTGCGCATGCACAGTTACGGTAAAGGCAGAAAACAGGATGCTGTCCCTGGCCCGCCAGGGGCAGAGAACAGCATGGCCCATGACATGGAGAAACATCTTTCCTTTTTCGTGGTCCTGGTCCTGGTCCTGGCTTACCCAGAGCATCTGTCTGCTCCGATGGCTTGCCATTGCGGGGGGAGTGTCCCAAGAGACCCAGATACGCCCGAGAAAGAACAAGAGAAAAGGGGAGAAGAACAGAGAATCGGTTGGAGGAAGGGGGTGTGGCGCAAGTCAACCACGCACGCTACCGTCGAGCAATCAAGAGATGAGAGAAGAAGGGAGGTTTCACCACAGAGAACAGGGTCAAGCGCTAGGAATCAGATGCCCAAAACAAGCGCCGTCCAGATATATCTTTGCGCCACATCGAGAGGGATGGAGATTCTTTGGCTGACAAGTGTCCGTCTGGGATGGTAGCTGTAGATGCAAGGCTACGGGCCTCCTACCAATGTTCTGACAAACTCAGCTGGATCCGAAGTCGCTTTGTATGGCGCCGCAGGAATTGAAGAGACCCAAACCAATGGACTGAGACTGGCTCACACATGCGAAGAGAAGAACAAGTACTACCGTGTACCCATGAGCGGACCATACTGTGGAGTACCTTGCGTGACCACACGCTCCGGACTCTTGAGGATGGACCTTTGAACCCCCCCCTGGCAAGCCCGGACGTGCTACTGTACGCTCAAGCCGGCCCTGAGCCTCTTGGGACTAGGCCGGCCAGGGCTGCTCAGAACCCGTCCGTGAGCATGAGTCTGTCGTCGCGCACGAGAGAGGGCGACCACCGCCTCTCAGGCGTGTGAAGACAACGAGGCATGGAGTGTGGGCTGCGAACGGGTGCCGCCCGCCATCTCGGAAGCACCGTGGCTGGTTGTGGCAGTCCAAGACCGCTGCAGGATCATGGCCTGCCTGACTACTACCTTACGTTGTCGAGAACGTGTTTTCTTGGCTTCAAGCATGGCAGAAGAACCTTGGTGTAACCCATCCGTTTGCCTCTGACAATATCTGGCGCGAGGTGCTGGAGACCTCTTGACTGACTGGAAGGTAAAGGGGGATCGCTGGACAAAAGTTCTGAGTATCCCGAGTATCGCCCAGCTGGCCGGAGAAAACATGGTACCTCCTGGTACCTTGCTTCAACCGTTGATGCGGGTGGGGACTCCAGGGCTAGGCGAGGTGGCTGCTTGCCCATCCACACGCCCACCTCACCTGCAGGTTCCTCTCTGCTGCGAAGCCCGACGTGCCTTGCCCGAGTTCCTTGGGGCCTGACCCTTCTAGGCGGTTGAGCTGCTGTCCACGTATTGACCTGGCCGTATCCGTACGTGTACCCCCTCTGGGCACTCACGCACGCACCATGCCCCATGCTCCACGCTCTCGCTCCACGCACGCATTGAGAAGAAACAAGCAAGCGCTGCGCTCTGCCCTTTCCCTTCCAGTCCATTGCTCGAGCCGCCACATCAAAGCAACCAGTGGGATCCCCGTCCTTTCCCATTAAACCCCCCGAGGTCGTCCACCTCCCCCCCAGTCTCTTCACATCTCCCGAAAGTCTTGTGCTTTCTCCTTCCTCTGACCCTCCTCCTCTCGTTTTCCTCTCCCCGGAATCCTCAATTTTGCATTTATTCTTCCCCTACCCGTTTCTCTTTCCCTCTCTCTTCTCTCCTCTCTCTTTCGGCCCTCCCCCCCGTCCCGTGAGTGCCCCATTAGCCTGCGCTCCCTCGTTTCTCTTCTTTAACCACCCCCTTAGCCATCCCAAGGTTACCCGAGTCATCTCTTCAGACACTCGCTGTCGCAAGCTGCTGGTCCCTTGCCGTCCCGCCGTCGTCCTGCTCTCGCTGGCTGTTTGATGCACGTAGCTTGCTACTCGGGCCCTGGTTGCTGCTATTTTCTTCTCTATTCCCATACCTGTTTCTTTGTTTCGGTAAACATTTAATTCAATTCGATCCCTTGTTTCTCACGAAACCGCGGCATCGATTGACCCTCTTCAAAAAGCGCCTTGCCGGTCAACGCAGCACCACTTGCTTGTTGGTCTCTCTGCACTCGCTTGACGCAGTCGTGGGAACCTTCACCGCAGTTGTGCATCCTTCACTATCATCACGGGCTGGACTCGCAAAAGAAAAACACTCACTCGCTATCATCGTGCCCGCGCACAGGTCGTCGCTCATTTGACACAGGCAGTGCCTGCGACTTGAATCCATTCGCTCACTCCAGCACCACGAACGCGATACCCATCATCAACTATTTACTTCCTCCCTGTTCAACCCACCACGAGTCAGCGTCGTTCGTCGACATCTCAACTTAGCGTACGATCTACTTTTCGGTTACGACGTTCGCATCCATCATCACGGCGGTGACGCGACCGACGAACTCCGGTCGAGCCGCCTAACCCGCGCAACATGTATTCACAACACGCCGGCATGGCGCCTCAAAAGCCAGAGACTTTTATGTTGAGCACAGAAGCCCAGCAAGCGCTACCACACGATGCCCAGGTCGCCCTTCAGCAAGTCGACAATCGTACGTTTCTAGCCAACATCTCCATGTTGCATGTGGCTAGCCTACTGACAGTTTGGTGCAGTCAAGTATTTTCTCATCTCCGCTCCCGTCGATTGGCAAGCAGATCAGTACATTCGCCGCTTTCTTCTGCCCACTGGCGAATACGTGTCCTGTGTTCTATGGTAAGCGGCTGCTCTTTTTCTTCACACGAAGTCGCTAGGTCCTAACGCAGCACAGGAACAACCTCTTCCACATCTCCGGCACAGACATCGTTCGATGCTTATCTTTCCGATTCCAGGCCTTTGGACGCCCAGTCAAGAACTCCAAGAAATTCGAGGAGGGCATTTTTTCGGATTTGAGAAACCTTAAGTCTGGCACCGATGCCTCCCTTGAGGAACCCAAGAGCGCCTTCTTGGATTTTCTCTACAAGAACAACTGCATTCGAACCCAGAAGAAGCAAAAGGTCTTTTACTGGTACAGCGTGCCACACGACAGGTTGTTCCTCGATGCTCTCGAGCGCGACCTGAAGCGAGAGAAGATGGGCCAGGAGGCGACCACGGTTGCTGTTAGCGAACCCGCGCTGTCCTTCCAGTACGACTCGTCCCAGTCGCTGTATGAGCAGCTCACCAAGGCTCAGCAAGCCAATTCGTCGTCATTCAGCGCCCAGCAGCCTTCTTTCTCTCAAAGCCAGTCCACCTCCCCCGTCATGAGAGCAATGGATTCGATGCCCCCTCCCAGCATGATTCCTCAGTCCATGCCCCCTTTAGCGGAGGGGATGGACGCCATGGTCTCCTACGGAACGATGGCGATGGCTCCCGCGGTGAGCCAGCAGGTACCCCCCGTCAAGAGGGAGCTTGACTTCACCCGCGTTCAGTACAACCAGAACGGTGTTCCCATCAATAATGGTCACCAGCGTCATGCTTCCATGCCCGCATATGGCCTGGAATACTCGCCTGCTCCGTCCTTCGTCTCCTCGCAGTACGAAGACTACAGCAATCGTGGCATTTCCTTCGAGCCCATCACTCCACCTCAGCAGGCTCTGGGCATGTCTGGCGAACCCGCCTACATTGCTAACGAGGAAACTGGTCTGTACTCAGCCATCCCCGATCATCTTTCGGGCATGAACGGTCTCAATGGTATGGTGCAGCTTCCACCCACCAACATGGCCGGCTCGCAGTTTGCCCGTTCCTATGGTGCCAACGTCTACTCTGTAATCGAGGGGTCGCCAACTTACAAGCAGAGAAGACGTCGGTCGTCCATCCCTCCTTCCATGTCGGCAATCGCTACTCCTAACCCTACGACTGGGACGGCGGTGAGCAGACCTTCCGATCTACGACGCTCAATATCCGCCTCTGTCGGTCCCGTCGCCGAAGGTGAGGAGTCAGCGGGTAACTCCCCCCCTGGCTTGGCATACAGCACCAACTCGGTGTCCATGCCCGGCCATCACCACAAGGATATGGTTGACATGTCGAGACATGGTACGCCCCTTCACACTGTTGAGGGAAGTCCTACCATGGGACCAATGAGTGTTCACCACGACTATTCGCATATCGGAGATGATTCTGGCGATGGTTCCATGCACGATCACCGTCGGGCTGTAGTTGGCCCGAACGGTATCGTCCGCCGTGCCCGTTCAGCAACGGCCATGGAACTCGGACCCTACCCCCAGAAGTCACACTCATGCCCCATTCCGACCTGTGGCCGCCTGTTCAAGCGTCTCGAGCATCTCAAGCGGTAAGACTCAGTTTACTTTTTCATTTGTCATCATCTACACCTATCGCGGTGAATCTGACTCAAGCTTTAGACACGTGAGAACACACACCCAAGAAAAACCCTACATCTGCCCTCATTGTAGCAAAGCATTCTCAAGATCGGACAACCTTGCACAGTATGATCCCTCATTTCCTTCATGTCTTCTCATTTGTCAACTCTATTCTCCAACACGCTTGCTATGTGCTCCTTTCTGCACCCGTTGCAGAAATCGTGAACCAAGACATCTTCTGAAATCGATTCGCTCTTCAATCTCTATGATGGACAACTATCGCAACAGTCACTGACATTTGCTTTCAACAGGCACAAGCGAACCCATAGCCGCGAAGACGGTGGAGAAGGTCCTCTGAACCTCTCGGGTGAGGAGGACGAGGACTTCTCTGGCGAAGATCAGCTGGGCTCTCTCGAGGAAGCCTCACCGACCTCGGAGCACGGATACGTCCATGGCTCACTTTCTCACATGGTTGGCGAGTCGCCAAATGCACATATGGTCCATGGCTCCATGGCGCCGAATCAGTCGTACAACAGTCTCCAGACCCTCAGTATGCCGATGACCATCAGCCAGCCCACGGCAATCAATGCTTCGGGAATGATGTAAAAAGCTTGGGTCATTGGGAATTTTATGGGTCACGATTTTCTTGCTAGCAGGTTCTTGTGTTTGTCTTGGTTTGCAGCGGACACCATGCCGTCTGTTCTCACTTCTTTTGTTTCTTTTTACCATCTCATGGTTGTTTCATTGTATTGATCGAAGCACAGAGCGTCTATATGGATGGACAACACCGCTCCAAGTTAGACCGTGTGCGATTGGATTGGAGGACATGATTGGATTGAAGGGGATTTCGCATCGGATCCTGCGAGGACGGACATCTTTGGATTAGTGCTACATTGCCTCTGTACATATTATCGCGTCTCGATTGGCGGGAGCGATATTTCGACGATTTTTTAAAAAGTACGATTATTAACTAGAGTGTTAACTACCACAGATCCTGTCGTTCTCACGGTTGAATCCCCAACGTGGTTGGCTGTACTGGCATCCGCAGAAGACCACGATGACTTCAGCAGTTCGCCAGCCGCTACGGTAATACGGTCACGGCGGCTCGATCACGACCGTGATGGCCCGGCCTTGCAAGCCTGAGCCCGGGGTCTGAAGAGTTCACGCATCGCTCATCTCTCTCCCTGACTGGAGCTTTGGTTACAGTGTTGATTACATGACTTCGATGGAAGAGAAAGCCGGCTTGGGGTTCACAAATGGCATGGCATAACGTTGACTACCGTTTGCCCCTCCTACCGAACGTATCTCTGCTTCCCTCAATACCCCTAACGTCTTTTGAACTCAGCCTCAGCTCAGCCCCTCTGAGCCTGCCGACGCCTGGACCGTCCATCATAGGATCCTTTCGCCTATCTCTCGTCTTCTTCTTGCTTGCAGCCCTCTCTAGGATCACACCATTCTCTTTCGCTTCCCGTCTTCTCTTCGTCTCGCGACCTGCGGCGGCAGCGTTCATGCCCTTGCGTATATTCATGGGTATCCTGTCCTGCGTGAGGATGGAGGCGCTCGAGCCCAGCGCCTGGACGCGCAGGTCGGTGGCCTTTCGGCGGATGCGGCCGGCGTTGAAGGCTTTGGGTTCGCTCGCAGTCGTGGAGGCGAATGGGGAGTGGTTGACCGCACGGGAGAAGAGGTGGGACTCGGCGAGGAGGCGGCGTAGTTCGAGGTCTTGCGCGAGGAGAGAAGGGGCGTCTTCGGGGAGACTGGAGGAGGCATCGGGGGCTGTGGAGTTGTTGACGACGGTTTTGGGTGCTGAGGAGGAATCGGGTGGGCGCGAAGACTGCAGCACAGGTTAGACACGAGCCTAGAAAATCCAAGGAAGGCACTCACCATGAATATTTTGAGCTCTCTTTTGGACATTGTGGTAGTCGGTATAGATGCGGAAGAGTGGTCCACCACCATCACTGTTTGAGGTTCTGTACAAAAGACTTCCTTAGCGATTTGTCTTTCTCACGGCCTACAAGTGATGTGCTCACTTTGATTCTCATCATCGGCATCTTCATCATCGTCTTCAGCGTCGTCGGACAGTCCTCCCCACTCTGATTCCTCCTCATCATTCTCGGTGTCGTCGGCATGGGCTGTCGACGGCGGCACGGCCTCGGGCTCGACATCAGGCAACGGCTGGAACTGTGCTTCGAAGTGTCGGCGGAATATCTCCTGCGCTTCTTCGTGGGAGATGGCTTGCTCTGAAGCCTTGCGCTTCCCTAGGACGGCCATTGTTGGTGCCGTGCGAGTGGTGATGTGCTGCGCGTTGTCTTGTAGGGCGGTCACTGCTGAAGTTGGGAGATGGAGATAAGAAAATTACAGCGCTTATCGGAGTTGTGGTGGGATTTTTTTTTTTTTTTTTTGGATCAGGCAGCACCCGGTCCTTGGCCCGCCAAAGGCCCTTCCATCTTGAGGACAGGTTGCAAAGGTACATTTTCGTCCTGTCTAAACACAGATAGAATAGGAAAAATGTACGAGTGAGCTGTAATATCATTCACTTGCCTTGAAGATGGCCTACATGGTCGTAGCTTTACCCCATCGCTGATGTACACCAGAAACCCTAGCCTTTCCCCTTTGATCCATTTCTAATCCCAAGCTTTGGTATCATGTCCCCTTAAACGCCGAATAAAATGGCAAACATGGTGCTAGGGCCGCCCAGCCAGTCTGACCCGTCGCGAATCTTCGTCAATCCTCGCCTCGCTCCTGGCCAAGAAATCCTGCCGGGCAGCGTACGACTCCTTGGACTTGCCCGCCATCTCCAGCTCGTCCTTGATGCCCTCCCTGTCCACGTATCCGGCCCAGTCCATTCGGCTCTTCTCGACCGTGTTGAGCTTCGTCGCCTGCGCCTCCCGCCCGGCCTTCAGGCGGGCTGCCATGCCGAGGTTGAGGTCGGCGCGCTGAGGGATCGGGTCGGTGATTGGTTCAAAGGCGGAGCGGAACGCCTTTTTCGTGTTGCGCTTGGCCGGCGCGGTTTCTGTTGGAGCGTCCTGACCAACGGTGGCGAGGAACAGCTTGGCCTCGGCGGAGTCGCGGGGGACGAGCTTTTCTTCCGTGTTCACGCGGCCGGCGAAGTTGTAGGTTCGTTTTATGCGAATCATCCCCGACTCCTCCCCATTTTCCAGAGGCTCTTCGGAGGTGGCTTGTGGCGCTGACTGCTTGTCTGCCTGTATGTCGCTGACCCCGTCTACGGCTTCGTCGGTTGTAGGGTCTGTTGCATCTGTAGCTATCGGCTGACCAGCCACCATTTTGGCCCAAATGGCATCGACGTCGACGGTGACTGGGCCGGTGCTCGTAGCAGCCCGACGCTCTTCTTTCCTGGAAGGGGCAGTGTTAACAGAAGCATGTCAATGTTCACATCAGCAGGACTAACTCAGCTGCCCGCTGCCTGCGCGTCTTGACGAGGCCACCCTCACCACCTTCATCGTCCTTATCCTCGGCACCGACTTTGTGTTTCTTGCGTCGCCTTTTCCCCTTCTCTATGATGGCCTCGTCACCAGAGTTGTCGTAGTTCGCATCTTTCGTGTTAGTGTCGGCTCCAGCGGTACGCTTCCCTTGTTTCAGCTTGACTCCATCGTCCTCCGAGTCCGAAGCATCGGTATCGGCCGCGGACGCCACTTCGGGGGCGAAATCCGAGTCTTGAGATGATGCATATTGCTCGTCGTCGCCTTCGTGGTGCTCCGACAACATTGTACGGGAGAGTAGTAGGTGGTTGTGAAAATGGGTGTGCAGCTCCACCAGCTATCGAGGTTGAGGCCAATCAGTACTTGGCGGGGTATTTAGCCATTTTACGGATAATCATCCTTGGCAACCAAACGAAGTAGGCCAAATCCAACGGACTCCAAATATTCTTTGATCACAACTGGGACATGAAATATTGCCGTAGCCCCTTCATAGTAGTGATTCGATTACTACAGTCACTCGGGTCTCATGAAATGGATTGTGGCTGAGTTGGGGTCCCATGTTGCGTATGCTCTCTTGTTCAACGCCGCTGAAACCGTTGTCCCCACGATATCATGCATCTGAAGATTGCTTGCTTCACACCGGAAATGAAGCTATTGCCGGGTAAAGACATTGCCTTATTAGTAATGTATCAATAGATGACGATCTCGACACAATGGCGCCCCGCCTCGCCTGCGTGGATGACCACTCCAAGCCCTATTGCTCGGGCTATAAGACTGTCTGTGAGAGTAAGTTGAGCTGGAACATTTCGACCTTGACCCTGTCTATAATCTGCCCATCTCATCAACGCATACGATTCCAAACAATGGCTGCAACCACGTCAGCACTCACGGCTGAGGAAAAAGAATTCTTTCGGGAGAATGGCTATCTTCATCTGAAGAATTGCTTCTCACGAGAGCAAGCCCAGGCGGTCACTCATAACGTATGGACCAGACTGGGCATGGACCCCCACGACAAGACCACTTGGACGTCCTCGCGTGTTCACATGCCGTCCCACAACACATTTGACCCGGCCGAGTTCGCTCCCAAGGCCTGGGCAGCCATTACCGAGCTTTGTGGCGGAGAAGATCGTATATCCCCTGAGAACAGGGAATGGCGTGATGGGCTCATTGTCAACTTGGGTAGCCCGGAGTTTGAGGGCAAAGAGCTTCCACTACGAGACTTGGACGGGTGGCATGTGGACGGCGATTTCTTTGTCCATTACCTTGATAGTCGAGAGCAGGGACTCCTCGTCATACCCCTCTTCACTGATATTGTCGAAAATGGGGGCGGCACAGTGATCTGTCCAGAAGCCATTCCTCGGATCGCCAAGCACCTACACGACCACCCGGAAGGGGTGTCGCCACGGATGGAACCTCGAGGGCATGATGGCTTCAGTGGAGACAAGAATGTTTCCTGGTACCAGGAGCTCGTGCAGTCCTGCCAAACTTTCGTCGAGGCAACAGGCGAATGCGGCGACGTATACCTGTTGCACCCGTTGATGCTTCACAGCGCCTCCCACAACCCGCGGCGGGCGCTGAGGATCATCACCAACCCGCCGATCACGTTGATAGACCCGTTCTGCTTTAACAGGCCTGACGGCGACTACTCCATCGTCGAACAGACAACGCTGAGAGCCCTAGGTAAACGAGAACTGGCAGATTGGAAGATTGCTGGGCCTCGAGAGATGATTGTGCCGGAGAGGGTCAAAATCCAGGCCAGGATCAAGGAGGAAGAATTGAGAAGGATGAAGGAAATCCAACGTGCTGGCGAAACGGTTTCGTGATGCGCGAATTATGTAATTGATTCGACTGTTTGCGGTGATGTTCCAACAGAGCTGTAACACGGCTTGCGCTGTCCTATGTAGATGTAGCGTGCTCATGTGACGTAAGGGGAAATTTCCGCCCACGCTCTATCTTGTGATTGTCCACCACCACTGTTCCTTAATCATGCCCAGGCTGCACTGTTCTCTCATACATCTCCAAACTCTTTGCCTCTTTCTCCTCCCTTCGCCCCCCGCCTTCCAAATACTGTGGTCTTCGATATGAGCCAGGACGATGACTACGAGGTCGATGTCCCCGACTTGGACGCCGACGATTCGATGAAGGCGTTTCTGCCCACTTCTTTTGGTAAAAAGTCCAAGGAAGCCGACATCGCCGCTCAAATAGAACGAAGCCGCAGAACGACAGCACAAACGAAGGGCTCGGCTACTGCGGAACGATCGCAGAAGCCACCAAAAAAATCCGATTCGAGCGACGACGACAGCGACGACAGCGACGACTCGAATGATGAAGACAAATATCCGCTGTCGCACGAGTTGGTGCTGAAAACGCACGAAAGGACAGTCACTTCGGTGACCGTCGACCCTGCTGGAGGAAGGTTGGCGACTGCCTCTCTGGATTGCACGATTAAACTACACGACTTTGCCTCCATGACACCGACAACTCTGCGTGCCTTCAAGTCGGTTGATCCCTTTATGACGAAGCCCTCGGCTGCGAATTCCGAATCCCATCCTATTCACCATGTCCAATTCAACCCGTTGGCGGGGGGCGTGGTTCTCTGCATAGCGGCCCATCCTCAAGCCAGAATCTTGTCCCGGGATGGTGAAATTTTGACCGAGTTCGTCAAGGGCGACATGTACCTTCGCGACATGCATAACACCAAAGGGCACATCTCTGAGATCACAACTGGCGCCTGGCACCCCGCCGATAAGAATCTTTGCGTCACAGCAGGGACAGACAGCACGTTGCGAATATGGGATATCAACAATAAAAGGAGTCAGAAGGAGGTTGTGGTTTTCAAATCGAAGGCGGCAGGTTCCGCCGGCCGAACAAAGATGACGGCCGTAGCCTGGGGAAATCCTGCACAAGGCGGCAACAACATTCTCGTGGCCGCCGCACTCGATGGGTCTCTGGTGATGTACAGCGGCAATGGCCCATTTTCTCGGCCGGCAGGAGAGATACGTGACGCGCATAGACCTCAGACCTGGACAGGCGGCATTGATATCTCTTCTGATGGTCGTATGGTGGTTAGCCGGGGTGGCGATGATCTGATCAAGCTATGGGACACCCGCAAGTTCAATAAGCCCTTGGTCAGCGTGTCACATCCATCTACTTCCGACCATTATCCCACCAGCAACATCCGATATTCGCCCAATTCAACTAGCATAATCACAGGGTCGGCGACAGGACATGTTCATATTTTGAACCCCGGGAACCTTCGGTCCGAGTATTCTACACCAATAACTCCAGGATCACCACTCATCACAGTGGAATGGCACCCAAAGATTAACCAGATCATCACAGGTTCGGCCAATTCTGAGACTCATGTCCTTTATAATCCGGACTTGTCCAGCCGCGGTGCGGTGGAAGTCATGTCACGAGCGCCCAAGAAGAGACACATCGACGACAACCCCGAACTAACAATGGACCAGACACTGGGTCTTTCTGGAGACGCTATCATTACTCCTGGGGCTGCGGGTTCAAGGAAGGCTGGCGTTACGTTGACAGGACGATCCAAAGACCCTCGCAGACCCGCAATTCCGACACAGACGCCTTTTCAAAGGAACCAGCCGGATGAGAAGCAGATTGCCGAGAATATTCCTCTGTCGCGGATGCTGCACGAAGACCCCCGCGAGGCCCTGCTAAAGTATGCTGACAAGGCTCAAAGTGATCCTGTATTCACAAAAGCTTGGAGCCAGACGCAGCCACAGACGCAGTATGCAGATATCAGCGACGAGGAAGAGGAGGGACCTGACAAGAAGAAGTTGAAGAAATGAGCCCGTCATCCGCGTTGGCGAAGTATGACAACTCTGCTTACCAGGTTAGTTGAGCGTCACCACGAGGCTGCTAACATCTTCTGTTGGGTGTACGCCGTGTTGGCCGACTACTACGTAAGGTACATTGGCCAGGACATCGTCTGAGCACCAGGTGACACGCTGCGAACAAAGTACCTGGAAAGGAACACATTGTTTCGCGACCAAGACGGCATTGGAGCCTCCACTTTATAAACACATCCCACCATCATGCATACACGGACCATACGCAGTACAGGTTCCGGTTATATGAGGGGCCTAGCACTAAGTACCGTATTCGGCAGTCCGTACCTGTAATTGTTCTTGGTACCGAATTGAATGTGTCCATGGTGATTTAGTAGCACTACTACAATAGCCTGCAGTGCTACAGGTACCTCAGCAAAGGACCTGCCCGAGGCTCAAAGTGGATCGGGTCTTATGTAAGCCCACCAGTTTTTTTTTTGGCCTTAGGCGAACGTCTTCCCTGAATTTTCGCGCCGTGCTGAGAACTACTGTGGCGGGCGGTAGGTAGACTGCACCAACCATCACGCTGCATTCTTGTCAGTTGTGTCTTCACCACTCCCCATCATCAACCGGCCAGCGCGCGCGCATCCAAAAATTCGCCCGGTCCCCAGGGAAAGCATCGGCAACCATCTCGAAACGTCGCAAACTTGGTGTTGCACGCGACTTTTTGCACGCAGGCACCCCCGCGCGACCGTCTGCAACGCGCCTCCATCGCCAACACTGCACGCCTTTTTTCTCGACTTGGCCCTCCCAACACGTCCTTTGGCACAAGGGGAATCTTTCCCCCCCGTCCCTTTCCCCCCACACCCACGGGGGATCCCAGCTTACCAGCATCCACTGCTACCGCATTTTCCGAGCTTTGTGAGACGCGACTCCTCGACTTTTGAACGTGTCGTCCCGGCCCCAATCCGACTGCTTTACGCTCGCGTTCCTTCCGGCCACACTGCCGCCACGAATTCCGCCACGACACGGTCCCAGTTGCGCTGACCATTCGTTCAAGTCCCGCGCGCGCAATCAGCTTCCCTCTTTCCGGCTCGATTCGTTCGTTGCGCCACAAGCGACCGCCATCCACACGCTCGCTCTCGATATGTACCACCTATAGCTCCTACAACACAGGGTAATTTCTCGGGGAATAGATCATTGAGGACTATCGTCATCATCTCTCCACCATGGCTTCCGTGCAAGCTCCGCCTGCGGTCCAGCACCCAGGCATGCCAATGTCTGTTGGCGTGACAAAGCAGCAGGCTGAGGAGGCTTTCAATGTATGTCCATCGTGTTCATATCAAGCCCTCTCCAGGTCGCGAATCATCAGGAAACCCGGGATAAACTAACGGGGACATGTTAGAAATTGAGGCAAATGAAAGAACAAGGAGTCCCCCCTTCGGATCCCGAGTACATCAAACTTACGCAATTTCTATCCATCTTTCAGACGCAGCACAACATGCGCCGAAATCAGCAGCAATTTATGGCCCAACAACAACAACAACAACAACAACAACAACAACAACAACAACAACAACAACAACAACAACAACAACAACAACAACAACAACAACAACAACAACAACAACAACAGCAGCAGCAGCAGCAGCAGCAGCAGCAGCAGCAACAACAGCAGCAGCCGCAGCAGCAGCAGCAGCAGCAGCAGAATGCCCAGGCCACAGTCAACGGGTCAGTCAATGGCAACCCACCTAACCGACCGCAATCCACACCTCAACCAACACAACCGCCTCCCAGTACACCGGCTGCCAACGCAACAACGAACTCAGGCCCATCAGCTGCTCCCAACGCTCCCGGTGGCTCTCAACCCACGAGCTCATCGAGTCATTTTAGTCAACAACAACTTGGTTTGCTGAGACAACAGATCCATGCTTTCAGACTGCTTGGAAAGAACAGTGGCGTGCCTCTCCAACTACAGCAGGCAATATACAATCTGCGCCAACGTAGATTTACAGTCGCCACTGAGCCTTCGCAACCAGCCACCGCCAAAACAAGCCAACCAGGCCAACCTACTCCCAAGAATGTATCCAATGGCGCCGAACCAGTGTCTCTGGAGGAAGGCTCTTCTTTACCCAAGCCACACACGTACAAGACTGTCAAATCACCCTACGGGACAAGTATGATACGTCCAACCATCAAGTACTTTGATCACTCGCAGCGCAAGAACCGGTGGTTTATCCCGGGCGTCTTCCCTACTGGTATTGATTTCGACCACCTGCGGTACGAGAGGGAAGTAGTGGTCTTCAATCGTATGAGCCAGCGATACGCCGAACTGAAAAGCCTTCCCGCAAATCTCGCGCACTGGGATTCCACGAAAGAGAATCCGGAAGCCGACGATACTCTGAAAAGGAAGGCCATCATCGAGATGAGAAGTCTATCTCTGTACGCCAAGCAACGTGCTCTCCGAGAGAAGATCGGCCGCCAGATGATGCATTACGACAACCTGGCGATGACGACGAACAGAACCAACTATCGTCGCATGAAGAAGCAGAGCGTTCGGGAGGCACGGATTACCGAGAAGCTCGAGAAGCAGCAGCGCGATGCCCGCGAAAACCGTGAGAAGAAGAAGCATGTGGACTTTCTCCGCGCCATCAGCAATCACCGCGCCGAGATTCACGAGGCCGCTGCCGCCCAGAGGAACAAATCCCACAAGCTTAGCCGTCTTATGTATGCTCAGCATTTCAACATTGAAAAGGAAGAGCAGAAGAGGGTGGAGAGGACAGCCAAACAGCGTCTGCAGGCTCTCAAGGCCAACGACGAAGAAGCCTACCTCAAGCTGCTCGACCAGGCCAAAGATACCCGAATCACGCACCTGCTGCGTCAGACTGACGGCTTCTTGCATCAGTTGGCCTCGTCCGTCAAGGCCCAACAACGCCGGGCTGCCGAAAACTACGGTGCCGACGACGAGTCCTTGCCAGAAGAGGACGACAGCGAGGACGAAGAGGGAACAGGAAAGAAGATTGACTACTACGCTGTGGCACATCGCGTTCGCGAAGAGGTTACAGAGCAAGCAAACATCCTCGTTGGTGGTACCCTCAAGGAGTATCAAATCAAGGGTCTGCAGTGGATGATCTCACTATACAACAACAACCTCAACGGTATCCTGGCCGACGAGATGGGTCTCGGCAAGACCATTCAGACCATCAGTCTCATCACTTACCTGATCGAGCGCAAACAGCAGAGTGGCCCGTACCTGGTCATCGTGCCTTTGAGTACCTTGACCAACTGGAATCTGGAGTTCGAGAAATGGGCCCCGTCCGTCTCTCGGGTGGTCTACAAGGGTCCTCCGAATGCCCGTAAACAGCACCAGGAAAGGATCCGTCAAGGCAAATTCCAGGTCCTGCTGACCACGTACGAGTACATCATCAAAGATCGACCCATCTTGAGCAAGATCAAGTGGTTCCACATGATTATCGACGAAGGTCACCGTATGAAGAACACGCAGTCCAAGCTTACGGTCACCATTCAGCAATATTACACAACACGCTTCCGTCTGATTCTCACCGGTACTCCTCTCCAGAACAACCTTGCCGAGCTGTGGGCTATGCTCAACTTCGTCTTGCCCAATATCTTCAAGTCTGCCAAGACTTTTGATGATTGGTTCAACACACCGTTTGCGAATACTGGCGGTCAAGACAAAATGGAGCTTACGGAAGAAGAGCAGATTCTGGTCATTCGTCGTCTCCACAAGGTGCTCAGGCCCTTCTTGCTGCGCCGTCTCAAGAAGGACGTCGAAAAGGACTTGCCCGACAAGACCGAAAAGGTCATCAAGTGCAAGTTCTCCGCGTTGCAGTCTCGCCTTTACAAGCAAATGGTCACGCACAACAAGCTTGTTGTCAGCGATGGAAAAGGTGGCAAGACGGGAGCTCGCGGTCTGAGCAACATGATCATGCAGCTGCGAAAGCTTTGCAACCATCCCTTCGTGTTTGACGTTGTCGAGAACGTCATGAATCCGATGAGCATCAGCAACGATCTACTCTGGAGAACTTCTGGAAAGTTTGAGCTGCTGGACCGTATCCTCCCCAAGTACCAGGCAACCGGACATCGTGTCCTCATGTTCTTCCAAATGACTGCAATCATGGACATCATGGAGGATTATCTCCGCTACCGGAAGGTCGAATATCTGCGTCTTGATGGTACGACCAAATCTGACGAGCGATCCGATCTTCTGCGGGAGTTCAATGCCCCAGACTCAAAATACTTCATGTTCCTGCTGTCAACTCGTGCTGGTGGTCTGGGTCTCAACCTGCAGACTGCGGATACCGTCATCATCTACGACTCGGATTGGAATCCTCACCAGGATTTGCAAGCCCAAGATCGCGCGCATCGTATCGGCCAGAAGAACGAAGTGCGAATCCTGCGTCTCATCAGTTCCAACTCCGTCGAAGAGAAGATCTTGGAGCGTGCTCGGTTCAAGTTGGACATGGACGGAAAGGTCATCCAAGCAGGACGATTCGACAACAAATCGTCAGAAACCGACCGAGATGCCATGCTCCGGACTCTCTTAGAAACGGCCGACATGGCGGAGACGGGCGAGCAAGAAGAGTTTGAGGACGAAGAGCTGAACATGATGCTTGCGCGTAGCGACGAGGAGCTCGTCGTGTTCCAAAAAATGGACGAGGAGCGTCAGAAGGATCCTCTGTACGGTACTCGCTCTGGCAACAAGCCCAAGCCACGTCTGATGGGCGAGGAGGAGCTGCCAGACATCTACCTCAGCGATGCCAACCCCATCTCGGAAGACACCGATGAGGTCACGCTTGGCCGTGGTGCCCGTGAGCGCACCAAGGTTCGATACGATGACGGACTGACCGAGGAGCAATGGCTTATGGCCGTGGATGACGACGATGACTCTCCAGAAGCCGCGGCAGCACGCAAGCAGGCTCGCAAAGACAGGCGGGAGAACAACCGCGTGAAGAAGATGTCTACCATGAACTCGGCAGACGCCTCGCCCACGGTCAGCCGCGCCAGCACGGAAGAGATAGAGACGCCCAAGAAGCGGGGCCGCAAACCTGGCAGCAAGAACGAGAAGCGCAAGGCCGAGGAAGGAGACGAAGAGCCCCCGGCTAAGAAACGGCGTGGCCCACAAGGCAGGCCAAGCAAGGTTGGCCTCAACAACTCGGAGCCGCGCCTAAGCCCACAGCAGCGCGAAGTTCTACAGAGGAGCACGCGGGCTCTGTACGATGCCCTCATGACGCTCGAGGTTGATGACCTCGAGCCCCCTGCGGAGGATGACGACTCGGATGCTGGCAAGCGCCTCATCATCGGGCCTTTTGTCAAACTGCCGCCCAAGCGCGAGTATGCGGACTACTATGTCATCATTCAGAATCCTATCTGCATGAACAACATCCAGACACGCATCAAGAAGGAGGAGTACAATAGCCTGAGCGACATGCGGAAGGACTTTGAGCTGATGATCCGGAACTGTCAAACATACAACGAGGACGGAAGCATCCTCTACCAAGACGCAAAGACCATGCAGGTTCGTATTTCCCGGGAATGGCCTGGCCGAGTTACATCACTGATCATGAAAACAGGACTTCTTCAATCAAAAGTACCAGGAGCAGCTAAACGAGCATCCCGAGTTGCGGGAGCTTGAAGAGGGCGGCAAGACGGATTCCACAGCACCGTCCGCAAGCGGCGGCACTCCGCAGCCGAGCGCAACGCGTATCAAGCTGATTTCCAACAGCTCACGAGAAGCCAACGGAGGGAGCACCGCGGCCCAAAGCGACGAGGACTAGGAGATGCAGCCCCGGCGTGGCTCATATTCGACAAGGACGCGCGATTGGTATAAATGAAGCCGGCGCCTTTCTGTACTCAGCACGTGTCTCGGTGATTGAATGTTGACTGCTGGCGGATTTTTGCTAGGAGTTGGGAAAGGCACGCGCGTCACACTGCACTGGATGAGATGAAGAGGTTCAGCTGGGCCGCAACATGGCTCGCGGCTACTCATGGTACCCAAAGGGGCGCCTTGTTCCATCACTTGACTTTTGGCGTTTGGGTTCGAGGACTTTGATCACTGTAGGACAGGAAGGCGAAGAAAGGTTCAGATACCATACAAGGATGGATTAAGATTCGGCTTGGCAAGGGGATAAAGCCAGACGAAGATGGATTGGAGAGGGACACGACTCCCAAACACGGAGCGGCCCGTCCACGGGCTTCCGTTTCTGCCTTCTCAGCATGTCTAGAATAGCAAGTAAAAATGTACTCTACATTTAATAGAAGTCGATGACGATGACGATGACGATGAATTGGCAAGCAAGGGCGTGTGTCCCCGTCTCCCATGGGCCGTGTAGGCACACCGGAGAGGCTGCCAAGTGCTAAGAAGCATGTAGGTTTCGAAGAGGGCGCGATTCGACGTTGAACTTTTGTAGGTGTGAGGCTCTGGGGAAACGGTGGCGTTGATCATCCCCGTAGTTGCCCTCTGTGTGCCTGTACTTACGATAAGGTAGACGGCCCCGCCAGCACAGCCATGAGCAACCGCCCCTCCTCTCCAACTCATCGCAGCTTACGGAACGCTCGCTCACAGACAGCCCGTCTTTGGGCGGGACGTAGACAAACACCTAGTCGCCTCGAGGACCCCGACGTAGGCACCATGAAGAAGACTCTGATCCTGTGCTTCATCCACGGCTTCAAGGTGAGTTGGGCTCTGGTCTCGTGCTTTGACTCGCCACTGTCGAGTTCCCGGGGCAGACACAGATCGCTGACAAGGAGCCGCGCTCAGGGAGGGGAGACGACCTTTGGCGAGGGCTACCGGTTCACGGAGCACCTCCGCGATGCCGTCGCCGAGAAGCTGCCCAAGGTTGACGTGCGGGTGCTCGTGTACCCCAAGTTTGAGACCAGAGGGGACCTGGGCGACTGTGTCAGCAGGTTCCGCGGATGGTAGGTTCTGCAACCACGAAACAGCGTCTGCCTGACCCTGTAGGAGATGTGACTGATTCGAGTGCGGTGTAGGCTAGAGGAGAAGGTCATCGACATTGAGGTGGCGGCCGCAACGCCCTCTCCTACCGTGGACCCGTCTGTCAGGACCATACTCATTGGCCACTCCATGGGCGGCATCGTCGCTGCAGAGACGGTCATCGGCCTCACTGCCGAAAAGCCCATCTACTCGGAAGACGGCATCGAAAAGTCGGAGAGGCCGTCGTTCAACAGCCTGATGTTCCCCTACATACAGGGCGTCCTCGCCTTCGACACCCCCTACCTTGGCATCTCGCCCGGCGTCGTCGCCCACAACGCCGAGACCCAATACCAGAGCGTCTCCGCCGCCATGTCCCAGATCTCCCAGTTCACCGGCCTCGGGACCTCGCTCTGGGGCGGCGCTTCCACTTCCGAATCGTCCCAAAGCAAACCCGAAGCCAAACCCCCACGGGCGGCACTCCCTGCCCCGCCCCCTCAACCACAACCACAGGCCGACGGCAGCTCGTGGCAGAAATGGGGCCGCATGGCCATGTACGCGGGTGCCGCAGGTGCCGTCGCCGCGGGTGGTGCGGCCGCGTGGGTGAACCGAGGCCAGATCACAGAGGGCTGGACGTGGGTGTCGTCGCACCTCGAGTTCGTGGGCTGCCTGGCGCGCGCCGAGGAGTTGAAGAAGCGGGTTGCCTACATGGTCCAGCTGAACCAGGAACTCGGCGTGGGCTTCGCCAACCTGTACACTCGGCTCGGCAAGGCGGCGCCGCCGAAGCAGGTCAGCATGGTGGGCAAGGTCATGGGGCAGGATAGGACGTTTTGCAACATCCCCAGCAAGCAGGCGGCGGGGCTGTGGAAGCAGGCCATCAACGACAAGGCCACGGACGAGACATCGTCGCACATGTGTAAGTCGAGCTACGAAAGCTCCCTTTACGGGTCAATATGGTGGAACCGCGCTGACCACATGGCACGAACCAGACATGTTTGAACCCACAAACAACCCAAACTACGAAGAACTGCTGGAGGACGCTACGGAAGTCATCGCTGACTGGCTGCACAACGACTGGTATGCCAGCAGCTCCGAGGACAAGCCCATGATTGAATTTGAAGCAACATCGGATTCTTAGGCAGGATGGATAGGCGTTTGGAATTGGGCAGTGGGCAGGTTGTTCCTTGGGTTGGCCTATTCAGGGGCCCTTGTCATTATTACATTAACTATATCTATCCCACATTTAGATTTTCCTTTTGCTACCCTGGCCGCCTTTTCGTAACCGCTAGACCTTGTATGAGTGTTTTACATTTGTGTTATGACAGAAGCATGACTTCTCGCTGTTCACCTAGAAGCTCGCTGGTCCTTGGCCTTGAGGTCCCGTAGCACCTTTCTGCGCTGGCTCATCATGTAAGTGTACAAAGTATACGATCCTGTCATTGGGTCAGTGTTCGAGCCCATACGAAGCATGTTCAAGGGGGGCACGCACCAGGAATGTAGACAAGCAACACGGTATACAGAACCCACTTGGCCAGTTCGCTGCGCTGCCCCGCCGGCTCGGTCGCGAACCAGAGCAGGGCGCACTCGCTGGAGATGCCGAGCGGGTAGAGGACGAAGAAGGTGTTGTAGCGCAGCCAGGTCAAGAAGCGCGGCTGGAAGCCGGACAGGGTGAGGGCGAAGTAGGAGTAGCGGATGACCTCGGTGATGGACCAGGCGACGAGCATGGAGGTGTAGAAGGGCGATTGGGCGAGGTAGGGGAAGGGGTAGACGATGCCCCAGACGAGGATGAAGCGGGAGGCGACCTGCATGATTGTCGTGAGGAGGGGTGCGCGCACGACGCCTAGACAGGGCAAGATGTCAGTCTCGGGGTAGACAAGGCACGGAGCACGGGTTCGCGAGGCATACCAAGCAGCGAGTGCAGCACCTCCATGCCGGCCATGGTCTGCGTCCAGCGCGTCCACTCGCCCACGGCGAACGGCACAAACTGCGGCCCGCGCACGGCGAAGACGGAGACGGCGCGGCCGAGCACGACGCTCCACGCGACGGCCGAGGCGAAGTTGTACAGGACGAGGTACGCCGTCTTGGCGGGCGACGAGGGCTGCTTGGCCCGGGGCTTGGAGACGTCGGCCATGGTGCCAGGTTTTTTGCTGTCGGTGGCCAATTGGTGAGTGTCGGGGGAGGAGGGAGGAGGGAGGACCGGTTCGAGGGGAGGCGGCGGAGGAGATGGGCGAGAAATGTCTTGGAATCGTGGATGTTGAGTTGTTGGGTTGAGGTGGATGGTTAAGCCACTAGCCGAGGGATGCTGTGGCTTGTGCTTGCATAAAAGCCCCAGCATAATTCAGTGGGCGGCGTGCATACATTGAGCATCCATCAACATGTCGCCCATCTTCATGAAGCAGACAATTATTCCAACCTGCTAGATGACATCCCCGGCAAAAGCTGTAAGCCGCGGGCCTAAACTGCAGTAGATGTAACGAGCGTGTACGAGCAGTACCTCTTGTGGTTACAAGAGGTACTGCTCGACGCTGAGGTGGGTTGGCAATGGCGTGTTTGTCGTGCAGCCTCTCGACAAGCCAGTCTTGTCGGACCGTTGTCAACCTTTGGGTATCAGTGTGAGCTACAGGACTTAACGCTCAGCTTAATGGAGCTCTGACTAGGTACCTCATGCTATTGTCATGGTAAGATCTTTTGGGTATTCCTTTAAAAAAAAAGATTTTAATTTTTTTTTGGTCATTCCATTTTGCAGTATATCTTATGTTTTGTTCTTGATGGCACGTAGCAACCGTTTCTTCGAAACAAGACATCTAGCAACATAGCAGACGGCCCCTTAATACGTAGCCGTCAGTCGCTGCACAAGGTAATCGCCGCTGTTGATACCCTCGTACTTCTTCTCCGCCTCCGTCGCATACGTCCCCGGTATGGCCTCGATGTGGCTCTTGAAGTTGGGGTTGCAGAAGTAGCTGCGGAGAGTTTCGTTCAGTCACGAGAATCCCACCAAGCAGGGGGAGGGAAGTCCACTTACGCGATGCTGTACCGGGGCGGGTACGTGTCGTTGCCCTTTGAGGGAGGCTCGACCACGCGGTGGATGGTGCTCTTGATGGTGTCGTTGCTCCAGCGCGCGAGCAGGTCGCCCGCGTTGACGACGACGGTCCCCTCGATGGGCGTGGCGTCGACGAAGCGGCCCGTTGGGCTCCGGACCTGGAGCCCTCCGCGGTTGTCCTGGAACAGAAGCGTGATTGATCCGTAGTCCTGCATCACTCGTCAGATCGGGCAGACCCATGGAGGGGGCCGTGGGGTTAGAAGGGAGATTGATGCTCACGCTGTGCTCGCCGGCCCGGACTTGGTTCGGGTTGGCTTTGAAGACGTCCGACTTGACCTCCGGGTAGTGCAGTAGACGCAGCGTGTTGTCGCCGACGTCGACGAAGCCGTCGAAGAACTTGTCGTCCAGCCCCATGCCGACGGCGATGGCACGCATCACCTCGACGTGCAGGTCCTTGCACTGATCGTAGAAGCCCAGCATGTCGGCGCGGAAGTTGCCCATTTCGCCGTGCTCCCTCGGCCACCGATTGGGGTGGCCCGGCTCGCCCTCGCGGCCGATCTCGAAGCTCTCCTTGAGGTCGGGCGCGGCGGCGCGCACCTTGCCCACCTCGTCCAGGTCGACGAGGTTCGTCACCTTCTCGCGGCCCGGCGCCGAGTAGCCGCGGTTGGCCTCGGGCGTCGTCCAGCAGACGGCCATCTTGTCGTCGGGAGCCTGGCGGAAGAAGTTGGCCGACACGGCGAAGGCGTGCTTGAGGGCGTCGGCCGAGATGGGGTGGTTCTTGAGGTAGATGAAGCCGGCGCCCTGGAAGCCGCTGAGGACGGCCTTGGCCGTGGCTTGACGTTCTTCCTGGGTTCCGTTGAGGAACTTGGAGAAGTCAATGAGCTGGAGGATATGGAAATTAGCATAGCCCTTGCGGCGGGGAGGTGTATCCGGGGACCGGAGACTCACGGGGATGAAGAGGCCCTCCTCGCTGACAGCGGTACCGGTGGCCATGTTGAAGCTGTGAATACGTCCAAGGTAACCACGATATAATCGGAGATGGAAGAGATTGAACAGATTCAGATAAAAAAAAAGCAACGAGTCTCACTGTCTCACCAGCGCAAAATCGGCAGATAAGACGACGCCGAGTATAAGGCCAGATGGACCGTGATATCAACGGATCGTGAGTTGGACGCTTACAAGACACGGCTAGACAAAGCCGCCCACCCCCCTCGATTGAAGGATATCTCAGTACCGATATCAAACCACAGGCGAATGGGACGACCGGAGCTCGTCGCACAGCTAGGGCTATATCGATTGGATACGAATCATGTGAATCAATTACACGGCAAGATAAGTCACACGATGGAGCCGCAAGCGTACCTGCTCGAAAGGAAATAACGTGGCCGTCTTACCCCACCATCGTACCGCTTTGATCCACGGCGCCACTGATAAGGCACTGGCGGCCAGCGGGGTTGGGCGCCTTCTCCAACGGAGTCCCCCGAAGCCTTGCATCTATCGTCCTCGTCCTCCTAGCAGCCCGCATACAGTAATTCGAGGTGAAGCAGCTAGCCTTTGTACTGTACGACCCCAATCTACCAATCACTGCTTGCCCGGGGCACACGACACGACACGACACGACATCTTCGTTCCGGGTCTGCCTGCCACCATACCCTTCAGAACCACTCGTCTCAAACCCCCAACATCATGGCCTCGTCCAAGAAGCGTGTGGTCGATGTCCACACCCACATGTACCCATCCTCCTACATCAAGATACTCGAGACTCGCTCCACCATCCCCATCGTTCGCAGCTTTCCCCAGACGCCTGATCCGCGTCTCATCCTGCTCGAGGCAGAGGTCAAGTCCCTCGAGATCGCCACCAACGACCCCTCGGCCAAGCCCCCGGGCCGCCCCCTCACCTCGCATTATGCATCTCTCGATCAGAAGGTGCACTTCATGGACACCCACGGCATCGACGTCTCCGTCGTCAGCCTCGCCAACCCGTGGTTGGACTTTGTAGATGCCTCCGAGTCTGGGGGCATGGCCAACTCCGTCAACGATGAATTCTCGGCCATGTGCCAGCAGCATCCCGGACGACTCTACTTCTTTGCGACTCTGCCCTTGACGGCGCCCCTCCAGACCATCAAAGAGGCCATCGAGTATGCCAAGAGCCTCAAATACTGCAGAGGTGTTATACTTGGCACCTCTGGCTTGGGCAAGGGGCTCGACGACCCGGAGCTGCTACCAATCTTCGAGGCTTTGGCGGCGGCTCGGCTCACCATCTTCCTGCACCCGCACTACGGCTTGCCGAACGACGTCTGGGGTCCCCGGGCCAGCGCCGAATACGGTCACGTGCTTCCCTTGGCTCTGGGATTTCCCATGGAGACCACCATTGCCGTAACGCGCATGTTCCTTGCAGGAGTTTTCGACCAAGTCCGGGACTTGAGGATGATTCTGGCTCACAGTGGCGGCACGCTCCCGTTCCTGGCGGGGAGGATAGAGAGCTGCATCTTCCACGACGGGCACCTCGTTGCGGAGGGCAAGGTCGGCAAGGGACGTCGCTCGGTATGGGATGTGCTGACCGAGCAGATTTATTTGGACGCCGTCATCTACTCCGAGGTTGGTTTGAAGGCGGCCATACACGCCAGCGGTGCAGATCGACTCCTGTTCGGCACCGACCATCCCTTTTTCCCGCCCCTCACATCTGACGAACAAGGCGAGTGGGAGAGTGTAAGCTTGAACGCGGCCGCAGTTGCGAAAGCGGTCGGCGAAGGGTCTGCTGATGCCGATGCCATCATGGGCTCCAACGCCGTTCGTATCCTGCGCCTTGATGAAGAGCCTTAGGCTCGTCGACAGGTTACTATTAGAAAATTAAAAAGGGGGGGGGGAAAGCTCGCTGGCTGTTTTGCTTTTTTGTTTGCCTCATGTGGACGTTTTTCTAGTCGACAAATCAGGCCGTCGAGAATTCTCGTTCAAACTTGAGTTCGGCCTCGTGAATCCTTTTCCGGATCTCTTGCACAGATCGCTCTGCTTCCCGCAGCTCCTCCGCTGTTGCAGACGAGCGCTGGAGGTTCCGAGCTGCCTGCACCGCGTTCAGCTTGTCGCACACCAGCTCCCAATACTTCTTCTTGACGTCGCCTGCATCCACAATGTAATTGCCCGGCACGCTGACGGTGCCGTTGGCTGGGCCCGAGGGACGGCCACCCACGGCAGTACCCTTCAGCACCTCCCTGACCTGCTTCCTTCTTGCTTTCTCGTCCTTCTTTTCCTTGAGGCGTCGTTTTGCCTCTGCAAGATCCTCCATCTCCTGAGCCGCAGCGGCGCGCCGGCTGTCTTCTTCCTGGCGCATGCGATTCACCTCGGCAAGCCGCTCTCTCTCCTTGTTCATCATGTCCCTGCCTCTCTGTTCCATCTCCTGCCGTTGCTTCCGGGCAGCAGTCTCGCCAGCCTCCAAGTCGTCCGCAAACTTCTTGCGCTCCTTGTCCATGGCCTCGCGCTCCTGCTTGCGCAAGAGCTTGGCCTTCATGGCCAGGTCGTAGGCGGCGCGCGCATTGGGATCCGAGAGGACATCGCGGGCGCGCTCAAAGAGCTCCCACTTCCCCGGATCGAAATTCGCACCCGCCTTGTCCGGGTGGTACTTGAGAGAGCGTTTACGCCAGGCACGGTGGACATCTTCTTTCGGGGTCAGCGCGTCGACCCCAAGCAGGTCGTAAAGATCGATGTTCTTCTCGGAGTATTCCGTGGCGAAGCGCAACACGTCCTTGTTGTCGTCACCCATGGCGTCGTAGATTGGCTGAGCCTGCGACGGGTCGCTGTGTTTGGTGTGAAAAGATAGGCGCGCTTCGACCAGAACCTCTTTACCACCCGCACCTTGTCACCGGGCCCATACGAGTGAATTTTCAGGATGTGAACAGATGGCCGAGAAAAGGGAAGAGCAAGAAAGCGTTCACCAGTTCCCTGGGATATTTACTTGGGAAAGCTGTTGTTGGTCAGTTCAAGTTGGGAAGATGCTGGTTGAAGCTTCAGGCATAATTACCGTCGCACGTGACGCTTCCCGTGGCTCATGGGTCACTTACACCTGAACAACTAAAACAAGAGTTTATCAGCCCAGTGAAGAAAGAAAAAAAAAAGGTAAATGCGTGATGCTGTCGTGAATCTTGACTTCGCGTAATGCAAATTTGACAAGGCTAGGAATTATTCTCGTCCTGTCCAGCTTCCATTCATTCAATCTGGCCATGTTCCCGCTAACCTCAGGCACATGTCCAATTCCACACAAACAACCCAGCTATACTCCGGACTCGGCCCATTCATCCAATTGCACATTTACATCCATATCTCGTCAATCAGGTTATCCTAGAAACACAAGTTCATAGGACCATGGAACATTTCTCAGAATAATGCAGCCCATCCACTCATTTGGCCGCCGCGAAATCAAAGGTATTCGGCGAACCCCCCGTCGCGCTCAAGCAGTATCTCTCGTATGGTCCCAGAGGCTCCTCCACCAAGATCTTCTCCTTGGGTTCATCCTTCTGGCTGCCCGAGTACACCCAGATCCACCTCTCGCCGCCGTTTTGGGCCCCGTTGGTGCCGTTCCGCTCCTGCGCGGGTTCCCACTTCGGATGGCGTGGGACTGGATCCTCGTACTTCTCCGTGGTCTTCTTAAGTGTCCAGTTAGACAAGGAAGGCGCCTCCCATACACCTCCGTCATTCAGACCCAGGCCCTTGCAGGCCAGACGAACGCGTACCGAGCTGTGGATGCGCTCGTTGGTGTCCAATAGGAAATTGCCATCCTCGCGGCCAGTCTTCGGGTTCGTCTGCTTGTACAAGCCTGGCGTCCGCGTGGTGGAACCGGCGAGCTTGTACAGCAGGCTGATGTTGTCCTGAATGGCACCTAGCCCCCAGGGCCTGACAGGCTTGTTGTTCTCGTAGATGGGGTCGACAGCCCACTGCCTTGTACGGCGGGATGGGTTCGATGCGGCGGTGGCTTTGTGGTATTGGACGCTTTGGGCCAAGATCCTATCCAGAGCCGGTTTGTGAAATTCGACTCCAACAGACGCCATCTGGTCCATCATCCAGGCCAGCGTTATGTCGGCCATGCCGCAGTCTTCGAAGCCACCGCCACAGTTGGAGTGATTGCCCGGGAACCAGACTTGTCTCAGGTCCGTTGTGTGCCGGTTAGCAGGTAGCCTTTCCCACACGGCTGGGCTGAAAGGAGGACGTGTCTCGTCCAGGGCAAGCGCATGGAATGCATGCTCGATACGGTCGGATAGGTTGGTGTCGTGCCACTTGTACTCCTCGTTGTCGGCCCGTATGCCCAACTGCTCGAGCCAAGACACACGGGGAATGCCAAGACTACCGACGGTATCCCACACGCATACAGCCTTGACCTTGATCAGACGACCATCTGTCTGCGTGACACGGGTATACCCGAGCTGCTCAAGCCTTGCCCGGTACTCGTCTGCCGCATTGGGGCCTTTGGGCTTGTTTGGAAAAGGCACATCGGGGAAGGGATCACGGTAGCCATCGTTCATCCAGTTCTGCATATCCCTGAAGATGGCGTAAAAATGCTCAACGCCAGCGCGAGTCAGCAGCCCCAGGTCACCGACCATACCGGCGACAGTACGGGCTGTAAAGGCGCCGCGTGAGAAGCCGACGAGAAATATGTCATCGCCGCTCACGTAGTTGGTGCACAGAAATGAGTAAGACTCGCGGACGCGCTGCACGTTGTTAGCGAAGCACTCGATACTGCATGTAGAGGCAACAACACGGAACATGGATGAAACCGACTCACCTCAGAAAGACCCAGGCCAAATGCACCACCGGTAATCGTATCCAGCGTGTTGCTTCCGGTGCCAACGCCGGACTCGTAGGAGATGATCTGCATCTTGCCATCGCTACACTTGCGTTTGAACAGCCTGGTGATGCGGGTGACGTTGGAGGGCACCTGCAGCGTTCCCTTGGGGCTGAAGAGGCCGGGCTCGGTATAGCCGTTGTCGCCGTTCATCCACGTGCCATCGCAGCAGACGATAAGGCGCTTGCCGGGCCAGACGAAGTCTTCTTGGCCGGCACTCATGATGACGGCCGTGGGGGGGGGGGATCGGCTTTGACCGTAATTGTGCAGTGCTATGATCTAGGGAGTAACATGTCGCGAACACGATGAGCCGCCCCGGGCAGAATCAGGGCGTACGGCATGATATATATATGTTTTGTCCAGGCGGCTGTGTCGGTGAGGAAGACCAACTTATTGGTTGTGTGCGTGTGACCAGGATGGCTGGCGCCCCATCTGTCAGATTTTCACGCAGTGGTGGAATAAGCAATACGTTACAGCTGATGTTTATGAACCTGGATGATCCATCACGGGCTCTCCAGTTACATTAGACCCTGAAGCGGAAGGAGCAAGTGAGAAATTAAGGGGAAAAGAAGACGCTAGTACAAATACTGAAGATTTATACGTTTTCACCTTTTTGTTTTTGTAAAAGTGACGGGAAACGGTTTAGAATAATGTGTTGGATATAATCTTGAGTAGGTAGTCACTCATTCTAGGAAGAAAATTCAGAAATGTCGCTGCCACTTCAAGTCAGCCATCTCCTGCTGCGTGAGGAAATCGAGCCCCTCAGCACACAGGATGACCGGTGAAGATTGCTACTAGTAGGTAAGGCACCTTAGGTCTGACCACGATGACTTCAGCCCTAACCGCCCATAGCATCAACACCGACCATTGACAGGCCTCCCAACCCGCACGAGTTGCGGGGTTGGTTCTCCTCAGCTCGCCACGCCGCCGCCCGGTTCCAGCAATTGATTGACCTACGGCATTGCGTCCGAGACACTGTTGGCTGGCGGATGTCTGCGTTGATTGGCCGTTGTTGGTTGATGGGACGGCATGCAGTCGTGCGGTTGGACCTCTCCCGCTCCCGCCTCTTCCTTGGCTTGGCTTGGCTGGACGGTTCATTTGCGCCAACGCAGGTGGTGGCTGTTGACTAGTGTCATTGCCCAAGAGACGAGCACTGAAAATTGCTGAGACAAGCTGAGGGTATGATCAGCAGACGTGGGATACATGAAGTGCCTGAGCAAGCCATGGCGAGCCTGAACATGCTTTGTTGCGGGTTAGGCAGAACGAATCTTCATACGTCACCCAATCTCTGCATTGTGCGATTTGTCTCCCGTCACGACTTCATGTCTGTCGAGCTCGTCCGTGGACTTTCCACCTCACCCTGCATCCAAAGTGGTGCCGACAACACCATGTTCCGTTGGCCAGTTTCATGCTAGATTCATCCCAGAGACATAGTGGTACTGGCAGTGTAGGAAAGGCTATTTTCGCTTGTGGAAATACTCGATTGTTTGGAAAGAGTGGAAAGTTGGCAGAGACGAAATGCACGATTGAATCAAACACGGCTTGGGGTATCGAGATGTATGTATATGATGACAGATAGGTGATTGGTGTACATTCATGGTTTCCACACTGCAGAGGTGACAGTCGGTCACTACTGCGTGGAGGACGCTGCTATGTCGCGTGTGCTCCTTTGCCGACGTTGAAACACTCAGCTCATGAGGCCTTGCCATTGCTAGATCGGTTGGCTGCCTGATCCAGCCCTGCCCTTAGCCAGTCCGGCACAAACGCCTTTACTTTGACTGTGCTCTTATTCTCCTCATCCCCCCACTCGATCTTGAACTCCCCGTCTAGTGGTTGGGATGGCGAGGTCTGTTCCCCCGGCAGCACAATGTCCGTCATGGTCTCGAGACGGCATAAACCCAGACCGATATTGCCCACGCCCTTGAGCCACTTACCCGTGGTACGTCCCTTCTTCTCGAACCGCCCGATGCTGGTCTCGATGGGGATCATGTCGGCGGTGATGGTTTCGGGGGATTCGGCCTGGGGCTCGTACGTGAGACGCTGGGGCGCCGCCTTGTCTGGCTCGTAGATGACACACGGGAGGATACGCTTGCGGACGACGCCGCGGTGACGCGTGCGAATGGTCAGCTCCTGGCCCACGTAGCAGCCCTTGTGGAAGTCGATGCCGTTCATCACGTCCATGTTGCTCTCGAGCGGCAGCGCACCGGCGAGGATCTCGTCTTGGCCCTCGGCGACGCCGTGGAGGTAGCGACGGATGGTGTAGGCATCCTCTGTTGCCTGCTCCAAGTCGAGCTCTGGCTGTGTCTGGTTCAACTGGATGATCCGGTAGCCGAGTCCCGGCGCTCGCGGGTCCTGGAGGACAATGCGCGAGCTGTTACCTGACGGCACAGCTGCATCCTTGCCTGAGTCATCCCAGGCGTGCCATACGGACGCTTGTTCCGGCTCAAGTGTCCGCAGCGCGATGTTGGCCCTGAGCTTGTACCGTCTGACGTACTTGGCAAGACTGGCCAGCTGTTGCGCGTCCACCTCGATCAGGTAACCGCCATCGGTGGCGTCCCCAATGTTATGCTGATGTGGGTATATGAAGACATCATTGACGACACGGCCGGTCGCGTTGAGGAAGCCGCTGTAGAATGGATCGGTTCGAGGCGTGCCGTCCTTGTAGACAAGGCTAGACGTGACAATGCCGTGGAGGAACTTGGCCGCGTCCGGGCCAGACACGGCGAGCAGCCGTCGCGACAGCAACGGGGCCAGGCCGGACGTCGGCGGCTTCGGCGGCGCGGCGGAGCTCGCAAACCGTCGTGTCTGGAGGCGACAGCTCCGGCAGAGCGGTGCCTGGGACGGGCTGTAGACGAGCACGCGCCTTGGGAGGGTCGCCATAACGGGGGTGATGGCGGGAGGTGACGGCAGGCCGGGGGCGGATGGAATTCAGTCGGAAGCTTCACGCCCTTCCCCTTGCAGCTTGCCTCAGCCACGTTCGCGATAGGGCTGGCAGGCGTGGAGTAGCGGAGTTGAGGATGAGGTCCGAGGCCGACGGAGGAAAAGTGATGTGCTTGACGTGTTTGACGTGCTTGACGTGCCTGACGTAACCTGCCATCACTTTCTCACGAGCGAATGGTCCGTGCGGGCCCGCGGCATCGACGGAGACGGGGGCGGGCCACCGGGCAGAGTCATAAATCCGAACACTCCGCACTGGCTGAACCTTGAACCAGATTCGTGAAAGCGCATGCCATTACTAAGAAGCCTATCTACCATGCATTCGACGCAGCCTGGGTGGCGGCTCGCCTCGCGGAGACGGACTTCGGACATTACTGCGTGCCTCCGGTTTGATGCGTCCTGCAGCATTGCCCTGTCACCAGTCGAGAGCAGCAGCCGATGGACCACGAGCATGTGCCCGTTCGGATGCTGTATAGATGACGTGTGGATGCTTCCTAGCATCTTCCCGTATGGGATGTGGCTGGCAGACGTCAGCAATCAAGCAACGTCTAAGCCACCCCACGCTCCAAGAAGGTCCCCAGAGATCGTCTTCATGGAAGACCAAGGTGAATTCCTGAAACACGCCGGACGCTTGGAACCCACGCCGGCCACGTGAGGCTTCACCTTGCTCAGCGCACACGAGCCTCAATCCTGCCAGGCGCTCTTCCTCTATTTAAAGGGCCGAGGGTCCCTGCGGCGCTCCGATCCCCCTCGGACACCCCCGGGCCGGGAACCTGTGCGATGATCCGATCCACCTTCTCCGTTGGGTCCTGTCTCTCAGTTGTGCCTGTCGATTTCGATCTGAGGCACGCATCCCTCCAACTTTTGCGTCTTTGGTGAGATCCTGTTCATGGGGAAATCATGTGCTTGCGTATTATTAGAGATATGCCAAGGCGCGGCTCAGACGTGGACTGTGGGAACCCACAGGTGGTGCTGCCTGCGAAGTGCAAAAACATGTTTGATAGGTTTGGCACCAACTGTCAAGGGACAGTAGTACCCTGATCAGTTGGTGACAGCACATGCTCGAAACGATGCTTTCGGCCGACGCCTAGACGAGCAAGCAATTGTAACATGTCGCCGCTGCTACGCGGTCAAAGACGGCGTCGGCCATCTACACAACTGTGGCCCAGAATAGTGTGCGGGCTCTGGCTGATCACAAAGCTTGGCAAGCATCGATCCCCAGCTTAGAGATAAGCACATGTGTCCAGATCATCAACGGAAGGCCTTCTCTCGTACGATATGTTTCATCGCATCTCAAGACACCCCAAACGCATCCAGGGCAACGAATCAAGAAGCAAAAGCACACTCCGCACGTTGGCGGGAAACGGCAACACCCCGAAACCCCCGCCCCCCCTCCGCGTCAGCTGCATTCGTACGGGCACACATGGCTGGTTTCAAGCCGAAAGCAAAAGCCGCGGCTGCAATAGAGTGGGAGAGATTGAAACTTTGGCTGCGGAGTCCCGTAATTGCTCGGGTTGTGCGTTGCGTCTTGCGCGTCCAGCGTGATTGGGACTACGCTTGCTGCAGATTAAGCAGACGAGGAGGTTGTGTTGCGGATGGCAGGGGCAAGATGCAATTCCCTCCACGTTGTATGCGGAAATCCAAACTCGATTCCTCTCCAGTGCAGTTTCAACATATGCAGGATACTCCGCAAACAGATAACAATGTTGCAACGGCAAGGCTGAACAACAAACATACACAAATTCCTCTTTGACTTCACACTCCCGCTTCTATTTACGGCCTCAAATCCTGCGCCGTCGTCAGTTCGTGCCCTTCCCTGAGATTTGGCATGGTCTTCCCTGTAGGTGTCAATTGCTGACAAAAGACCGACTCTCCTGCTAAAGTAATCAGGAGCGGGATTGCCCACCTCGAATCCCGATCCACCCCCCTCCCCCCTGACCCAGGACGCAAAAGACAGACCTTAACCCCGACACGGGCCATTGGTCGATCCCCTGGCTGACAGGGGGCATCTATGCCAGATGCTTGGGTCGCACTTTATTCTTCCCCTCTGGATACGGACAGTCGTACATCCCGCCGAGGGGGACCATTTTGGCATGTAGCTTATTCAACCAGCGATTGGCCGGCTGATGAATCATGGCAGCAATCCCGTCAGCCGTAACGTATCCCCAGCGGCCAACGAAATCTCTGGGGGTGCGGAAATCTCGCGACCTGAGACGCCTAGAGACACAACCAGTCCTGTCCAACGAGGGCCGGCCACGCCCCCTTGGCCTGTACGAGCGTTGGGTGAGGCGGTCAGGGCCAAGGTTTCCCTAGTGCATTGAGGACCCCGAGATTGGGACACGTCAGGTACCTAGCCTCTCACGGCCTGGCTCTGGCTGGTGCTGCTGCTGGTGCTGCTGCCTGAGCGTTGTTTCTTTTTGCATTAGGGCATGAAAATCACAAGGGAACCGTCGCCTAGGAGATTGGCCCTCAGTGCATTGGGGGATGGAGGGCTCTGCGAAGGTTCCTGTGCATCGAATGGCGCTGGCGGAGAGCTTGAGCCGCGCGCGCGCCGAGAACTCCGAGCCAGATCAGCAACCACGAGCGGTTTGATCGGGGGCGGCCAGACGCATTAGATCCCGACAGTTGACCTAAGCAGCGACGCAGCAGCAGTAGCATTATTAATTGTCCTCGTTAGGGTTTGCGTCTGCGCCCGTCACAATTGCGTGCCGGCGGACATCGGTGCTTGCCTGTGCCGATTGCGGCCGGAAAAAAAGGGCTCCCTCCCTTTGGTCTGCTGCGCTGACTGTTACGCTTTGCCGTTTCGGGAAAGGCCGCCACATCCCTTCTCGGGCGTTAAGCAGTCGACGATGTAATGCCGATCACGTTGGGGCCGATGTGCTTTAGAAATCAATCAGCGAGCGATCGTCACTTCTGTCATAGGCTCGGGTGAATGTTGTCATTGTGAATTGAGTCATTTCATTTGTATTTTTTTTGTGAGGTGGTCGTCGTCTAGAAGCCCCTCGTGCTAAGTATCTTCAAAAATAGGTTGTGTGAATAAATTGCATACCGCTCTGACTACTGAAACCCCGGTCAAAACCTCGGGCGTAGGAGCGGTGGCGTACAAGAAGTGAAACCGCCAAAGAAAAGAAAACAAATCAACGCCGCCAAGCCGTTTGAAATCCCGTGTCCGCCTGTGTGTTCATCCGGAGAGTGGTGTTGGTATATGTGACAGAAGTAGAAAGAAAGAAACAAGAAATGCTTTTTGTCGCCTCTAGTTCCCCGCATGTGTAGAAAACAGAAACCGTGTGGTATCAAATCTGAGAGCGCCGTGCTGTGCCATCGCTATGCCGAAGAAGAAATCAATTCAAGACAAATGGTAACCGAGACAATGCATCAATGGTGGTGGTGATGCAAGTCTAGTAGACGGAGATTGTTGCAGGGTTTCGGGGTGGCAGGTAGAAACCATCTTCGTAAAATGAATTGTCCTTGTCTTGCTTCTTGGCTGGGAATGGCATGGACGCCTCGGGAGGCGATGGGGGCATGGACTCGTCGTCTGATGAGTCCGAGTCCTGGTGGGAGACGAGCTCGGGAGGGGAGTTGGAGTGGGAAGGCGTGCGGACAAGCTCGAGCTGTGCGTAGTCCTCCTCGAGGTCATCCTCCATCATCTCCTCGTCGTCCTTGGGCGGGGCTGGCACGTGGAGCATCTCGATGTCCTCCTCGTCGTAGTCATCGTCGGAGCTGTCGTCGGACGAGTCTGAGTCGTAGTCGACGGCCTCCTCCTCGATGCGGTCGGCCCACTGCACGCGGCGCTCCTGAGTCTTGTGGGAGGCTCCGCGGACGGACTGGTTGAACCAGCGCTCCTGCTCTCGCTCGGCCTCAGCCAGCTCGAGCATCAGCGAGTCGAGGAGGTTGGCGTGCCCGACGAGCAGGCGGAGGTCGTGGTCGGGCTGGGCGGCCTCGCGAGACAGCTTGGCCCGGGCCTTGTGGGCCAGGTAGTAGGTCTGGGTGATGGACATCTTCTTCCTGAGGGCAGCCTGGCGGAGGTGGTCTGCAGCAGGGTGGAAGGCGACTGGGTGGGTGGAGATGGTTGTTGTGGTGGTGGTAGACATTGTGAAGGAAGAGGTCAGAGTAAATAAATAATGTGAATTTTGTATTCCGACTTTCTGGTGAGTCAAGGCAGCAAAGCCCGATTGCGGATCCGCTTAAGTGGGCAGGGATCAGTCAAGGTGTGCCTAGCAGGTGGTAGGCAGAGCTAGATTGGAAAGGCGCGATAAGAGGCAGTGATCATGTAATCGCAGGCGAGATGTTTGTCTTTCGAAAGGCGTTGACCGGCAAGGTGTTGCAATGTGGGGAAGTGATGGTGAGGTGAGGAAGAAACCCTTTGCTGTTGCTGAGCGTTGTCGAAAAAGGTGGGTTCTCGATTGAGTCTTATGTAGAAGTGCCTTGTTGCTAATTGTAGGATTGTCTTGGAGGATCGAGCTCTCAAACCGAGGGAAGCAGCCAGAGTCGGGGCATTTATGATACTTTAAACAAATCCATCCTGGGGGTCACCGCTCTCCCACACCCCCGTCCCACGCTCACAGGATTGTCCAGGTTTACTAACAGAAGGGCTAGTCGCAGAAGTGAACATTACTAACTTTCCGAAAGCCGTGCGGACTTACCTTGTCTGAATCCGAAAGGGGTGGGGTTCGACGATGAATCAAAGGATGGGGGGAAGGGGGGTGTGTGTGTGCGTGGCCGCAAGAGCCCGTCCGCCCGCTCGCCAACTCGCCGCCTGATGCTGGAGCAAGGAGTTGAACAAAAATGTCCAGCTTGGTGCTGCCCGCGGCGTTCCGCAGCTGGTGGAGGGGCAGGGGGGGTGGGGGTGTATGCGTAGCTGCATGGGGCTCTCCGGCGTGACGGACTCTGCTGGAGTTGCGGCGATTAGAGAGCACAATGGCCGTTGTGCAGTGCAGGTTGATTATGGCATCCGTGGTGCATTACACATCAGTGTCCTTAGGTTGAACCCCGATCGTCCATCTGATTCCATCCCAGCCTATCCCCGCCTACGTCCGCCAGGGCCCCAGATACAGGGCGAGTCGCTGACCTGCATTTCCAGGGGCCTTGTATTGCTCAGCAGAGAACGTTTGATAATCTATAGCGTGCATGGGCACTCTATCTGCCTGCCTGCCCTCCCGGTTTGAAGCTCGACGAGTCATCGTCTTCCCTGCAATCTCCGAGGCCATTCGGAGTAGCAAGCAGAAACCACCGCACCGCGGCACCGTTCACCCTCTGTCGACCCCGTTGGCTCTGTGTCGTAACTACGAGTATGCATGTCTCGCGTGGGGTTTCGTCTCGTTTCCTTCCACTTCGAGGACCAAACGACATTGTTGCCCGCCGTCTACTCCTTATCTTGTAGATCCGTCACCCGGCGCCAGTGGTTTCGATGATGATAAGGGGAAATGACCGTGGCAGCAAGTGAAATGCCTGGATGAGTGCCCGATGCCAACTCCGTCCGCTCGTTGACCTGCGGAATACACTGCGTGGCTGTGCGGCCTGTAGGGCATTGGAAGGGTTGGCGGACCACGAGCCTGACCCTTGCGGTACCCTTACAATTCCCTCGCATGCCAAACCCGCCCGCGAATGCCGCCCATGCACTGCCTCAGGTAAGACAGGACAGAGTGTGCACTACGCATAGGCGTTGCGCATCACTGCAGTAGCCGCGTGCACGCCCGACGCCGCCACGTACCCTCAGGCCACGAAAGGGCGCTCGCCGTACTAGCCGAAGTTATCGCAGGCAGCCACGCGCAGGCCCGCGGCCAGCGAGATGAGCAGCATGCCCACATCCCAGGCGGTAGGTAGGGCTGAGCCATGGCGGCCTGTCC
>LDEE01000003.1:113425-147813 GCA_001021365.1 Stachybotrys chartarum | reverse complement strand
AAGCCACGATTACACGACGATGTGCTTCGTGACATGGTTGATTTTGCACAATGTTGGTTGTTTTTTTGTTATCTGGCGGAGAAGCCAAGCGCATGCGGTTTTGAACCACAGCGCACACACCGCTGTTTCCTTTGAATCAAGCGCTTTCTTTCTCCTTTTCCTCACCCTTTCCTACTTGGCAGCTCGGGCTAGACACGTCTCAGGGCCGGACGGACACCTTGCGAACTACGGGAGGTGGGTCTGCCGGGCGTGGAATGTCTTTGTCACGAAGCATCTTTTTTCTTTTCTTCGCTCCCCGTGCGGTCCCGACGGCGGGGTTCATCGTGAGCATAGTCCTTCTTGGCATTGAATTTTTTTTTTTTTTTTCCTTCCCCTTCGTCTTTCATAAAATGGCACGACAGCCTTACGGCCCAGAACGTCTACTCCCCATCCCCTTCCAGGACTGCACTGTAGCAATTGTGAATGCAGACGTTGTCACGTTTCCATGACGATCCCAGATTGGTAATTCATGGTCGACTTTGCTGTCCTTACAAATCCATGGCCAGAGAGCCCCTAGCCAGAAACTGCCTGCACAAAGGCTTCGAATGGATGCCCGAATCGGGCAGTTGGCGGTGAATCCACCCTGAGCGAGTGCGAGGAAACCGAAAGGCCGCGGAGCCAGAGGGGGGGCGTGCGCGGACGTAAGCGGCGGCAGCCCCACTCGCTCGGCTCGGTTTCGCTCGCCTATCAATCAGTCAAGGCTACGATAGCCTCAATAGCAGCAGCCGGTGCAACTGTAGCCAGCTGTTGCCTGGGCCTGTTTCGCAAACTGTCTTTGGCTTTTCCAAGGTTTCGGATTGGCCCCAATTGCGTCAAAAACGTCTGCGTAACGGCCTTGATCGGCCAACGGGCGCAGCACCCAGCAGCCCCTCGTGGTCACGACCCTGGACGCGGTTCCTGAGATGACTGATGACTTGATGACTCAGGCCCCACAGCCTGGCTAGTCCCGGCCGGCGTGGTGACTCGAGTCGCCGACGCGTGTGCAAATTAGCCCACATGTCGCTACAACTGTTCCCTTTTGTGAGTAAAGTACGTTAGCTCCAGGCTCACAAAATTCAGAGCCGGTTGCGAAGATCTTTGTCTTGACATAATCGGCGACGTCAAGTCCGAACTCCGTAAAACGGGTACCCGTCCCCCCCCCCCCCNCCCCCCCCCCCCCCAAGGGTTTGCCGGGTTCCCGTGCTCACGGCAACCCGTCATCATTTGCAATGAGCACATGGCCTCCCCCTCGGCTTGGAATGGAGACCCTTTTTTTCAGAGGGGGGTGTAAACTTTGTCGGTCTTGGTTCACATGCCGGCACGATGGCGTCGGCGCCGGGTTACAGTCTCTTCTTCCCTGTACCTGGCGTCACGATTCTTGCATCCGGCCAGACGGCGGCCAATGCCGTGCCACTTCCCCCCCGCCTTCTCTCTACATCTTTGGCTCCGTTCGTGTGAAAAAAATAAAAAATAAAAAATAAAATAAAAAGTGTGCTGCCTTTGAGTCATCTGATCATAGGTAGCCCACTGCGTTCGTCTGTTTGCTTCTCGTTCGGCAAGGGTTTGTCAGCTACCCGCCCTGTCAGGCTCCAGCCCAAGCCCAAGCCCTACGACCCGCCAGGGGCATCGAGCACCTACCAGGGGCGTATGTGTGTGTGTGTCTTGCTTCTTCTTCTTCTCTCCTTGTCTGCAGCAAGCTTTGCGGGTACGAATCGGCCGCTACCGTGACAAACAAAGCCGGCCTCACTCAATGTGCCCCCAAGGAGATGACCGAGCTGTGGCTGCTCATGGCTTGCACTCGGTCTCTAGGAGGCAGACCGCTCCTCTCCCTGGCCATTGTGCTGGCTGAGGCTGCTGAAATGGCGGAGATGAAGGGGGAACGCACTGCCACCACAATCCCCGCCTGCTCATGCAATGCGAGCAAAATGCGGCATGGAAGCATCCGCCGTCGTGTTCCATCGAATTCCCTCATTTGGACATAATTCTCACCCGTAAACGCCCTGTTGCTCGTGTCTCCCCCCCTTGCTTGTCTGCTGCAGATGCCGAATCCCGTGCGAGCCTGCGCCGTGATGCTGAAGAATGCTGTTTGCACTGACCCATGCGACTCAAAATTCCACGGCGACTGTATCCGGTATGTTTTCTCGACCCGGATGCCCATGGCTGCCTGGGAATTCGCAATCTGCTCGGCGGTATTTCCCGCTGTCTCCCTCTTCCATGCCGCTCCCTTCTGCCCCTTTGCTGAGAATGCCGGCTGCCAACTGTCGCTTTCGTATTTACGAGCTTCGGGCCCAACCGCTTGGTGCTCCGTACGTGCCCCCGGCGAGAATCTCCACCCTGCCCCTCGGCGGCCCGTTAGCATCCGGTGCCGCTCCCGTTGGGTCATAGGCATACAATAAATGGCTCCTTTGCCTTCGCGCTTCTTTACCCGGCTTTGGCCGTGTCCTTTTCGTTCCCGTGGCTGTGGGTTCGACAACTGACTGCACTGGTGAGCTGCAAATTGTGCGTCGTGTTACATGTCGCACAGTTACTTCACTCGTCATCGTGCTTTCAACGTTGTCCAATTCCCAAATTGAGCCTACGCTAAGATACTCAAGATAATCACGTAAACATGCGGCTCAATGTCGCTCAACCCAGCCTCGGAATAGTAGCCGGTTATTATGGCGCAAATCACCCTCATGGAACGTTCCATGTGGCTGGCCGCATGCATGGGCTGCCGACCCTGTCCTGACAACGTGGGCCTGCAGGAACCGATCCTACGCTGACCACGACTACTCAGGGCTTCCCTTCTCCGCCTCGACGGTACCGTCGTCTATCCTAGTCAGTACGCCTTGCCAAAACCAACGTGAACCACCGGTCTCGTCAGCTCCTGGGCTTCAACCGCTTTCGTTGGTTTCCAAGTATGTAGGGTGTTTGTCTTCTGGTAACGCGCGCCCTTGATCCTTGTCGTCTCGACTCGCCAGCCCTACAGTACAACGATGCCTTGTACGGTGGGGACCGAGGCTGAGCTGGAGCCCGCCCTTCGTTTTCCCGTCTGCTTGTGGCATCGTCCTGCTGACTGCAGTCGAAGGTTTTAGCAGACGCCCAGTGTCCACGATCTCCATTGCCCTGCCCTGCAGAATCGGCGGCGCCGGGCATAAGACATTCCATTGGCAAACAGCTCAGCAGCACGTCTGGCTTGCTGTTCATACTCAGGCCAGGGGTCTGAGTCCGTCCGTAATCTTGCGAGCTGGCTTTCACTCCACATCCTTGTCTCAATAATTCACAGGTCTAGCTCATCAGAAAACCCGTACATGGCCATCAATGTGGAGCCAATAAAACCTCAGGAGCTCTACCCTTCTCACTGCTTGTCAAACGTAAGCTAAGGTCAGCCTCGCTTGCGAGAGCCGGTCCAGCGCGCCGGGACCGCTAGTTTACAAGGGCAACGGGGAGCGAGGGGGTGGGAGCTCCCCAACTTGACTTCAAGGGCGTCTCATGTAAGCGAGTGAGATGGGTATGCGAGATTGCTCTCCGCCAAGAACGAGTCCCAGTTGTCGGGTAGTCCGAGGATGCACTCCCCGTGCTGACACAGCATGTGTTCATCTAGGAGATTGGTCACTTTGTTTTGCGGCGCTGTATTCGTCGATGCTGCCATATCATTCTACCCGAAGCTTCTGCTTTGTGCGCTTGCGCTTGCCGCCAACCTCTCGGTCCTCCTCCACCTCTAAGAGGGCTTCGCGCTTCTTCTCGCTCACGATCTTTAGTGCATCTCGGATCACTCTTGTCTCCAGGTTGACGCCCTCTTCCTCCCATGCGACCATCTCCCGACCTACACGTTTCTCGATGGCTAGGATGAGCTCCACGTCTCGTTGACCCACAAAGGTGACCGCATCACCCTTTCGGCCTGCACGTGCAGTACGACCGACTCGGTGGATGTAATCGTCTGGATCCCGTGGCACGTCGTAATTAATGACCATGCTGACCTCTGCGATGTCGAGACCTCGGGCTGCCACGTCGGTTGCGACGAGGATCCGCGCTGCGGAGGCTCTAAACCGAGCCAGATTGTCGGTACGCTGTCTCTGAGGAAGCTTGGAGTGCAACGAGGTAACGCGGTGATCCAGCAGCCGGAGCAGATGATGCAGGTAATCGGCCGTAAACGTTCGGTTGCAGAAAATGATGACGGTCTTGTCCACATTGGCTTGAGTGAGGAGGAACATGTGGAGGTAATGTTCCTTGTGGGTGATGGGTATCTGAATGTGCATCTGGTTAAGGCTCGCCGGGATGGCAAATGCTTGCGTGTCGACTTCGCACACAAACACTGGCTGCTTCCCAGGTTTCTGTGGCATATCCTTGAGGGCTCGGACTTCAGGCGTGATGGTTGCAGTGAACAAGAGCGTCTGCCTCTCAGTCGCTGGCGGGAGCACCGAGAGGCATTCCTCCACGTCTGGCAGCATGCTTCCGGCACCGCTTGCGTTCAGCAGTCGGTCCGCCTCGTCCAGCACCACGTACCGTACCCGCCGTAGGCCACAGATGGTATCTTCGCCCGAGGTTCGTATGTGATCCGCCAGTCTGCCGGGTGTCGCAATCACCACGTGCGGTCGTTGCGCTAGAGCAATGGCCTGCGGCCTCATATCAGAGCCACCCGTCACCAAGACGGCCTTGAGGCTTTGCGGCGATGATATGGCCTTGAATTGTTCGTAGATCTGCAACGCCAGTTCGCGCGTGGGAGTGAGAACGACGGCAAAGATGGCGCTTGGGTCTTCCGCCCACTTCTGCAAGATTGGAACAGCAAATGCGACGGTCTTTCCTGAACCTGTTCGGCTTCCACCAATGCAGTCCCTGCCTTTGAGGATTTCGGGAATGCATCCCTTCTGGATACCGGTTGGGCGGTTGATGGCCATGTTGGCTAAGGACTGCACAAGCCATGGCCGAACCTTGAGGGCCGAGAAGCTTACATCTGGGTCGACTGGTGCAAGAATTGGGTTCTGAGGTTTGACAACCGGTTTGACGCTATCTGAGTCTGCTGCTTTGCGCTTGATCCGAGAGGGTGCTGCGATGGTTGACAGTATCCTTTGTACCTCTAGATCCTCTCTATCCGCCTCGCTGTCACGGTTCTCGTTGCCATCATCGTCGTCAAGCTGAAATTGTCCCGACTTGGGGATGTCGTCTTCTGTAGGTGAGACACGGCGTTTCTTTCGTGATGCGCCATTGTCCAGGTAGTCTGACTCGTCAGAGCCCGAAGAGTTATCCGAGGACATGGCGGTGCTCAAAGCACGAACGACGCGCAAGTCGGAAGAGGGCGGTATTGGCCAAGTATGAGGGAAATCCTTTCCAAAGGTCCTGATGTTGGAAATGTACGGCTCAAAAAATTTCGAAGTTTAGCGATCTTCAGGGTAGGCTTGAGAAAAGCCTGCCAAAGAAAAAAAAAGTTTATGGTGGAGCCGCTGCTAAGGTACCTAATGGCCCCTTCCCCCGTGGAAGGCGGTGAGGGACCCGCTAGAACCTTGAATCTAGATGTGCTCGGAACGTGTCGGTTCCTCCTAATGCCCACACGTTCATGGTCATATGTTATGGTCGGACGAAAAGGCAGCCACGAGAGCTGGAATAACTGATTCCAAATCAACCCTCTTCAATCTCATCATTACCTCCGATGCAGCAGTGATGTGTTAGTAAGGTCAAGAGCCGCGGCCGCAGCGGTACTAATTGGACGCCATTCAAACAATGAGAGCTGCAGAGCCTCCAAGTAGATGCCCAAAAGTTGGGAAATTGGGGCAGTGACTTGAGTAAGGGGCACATCGTCTTCGCATATTCAAAGTAGATGAGGCGATAAGCTCCAGCCCGACTTCCCGCAGCACCCGTCCGGGTCGAAGAGGGATAGACGAAACTCGGCAAACAACAAGTGGGTGACGCACGACTTGCCAGTCGCTGTAGACGCGCGCTTAAAAAGCCTCTAGCAATGCACTGGTTGGCTCGGAAGTGGATGCAGACCATGTTCCGCTGCATGAGCAAGGGACTTGAGACGTCTTCGACTGGCACTGTGGCTCCCCAGGTCTGAAACTGGACAAGTGATGACTGCTATTGCCTGTTCGAAACCTCCTAGTGGGCTGACGGCCGACGCCGTGGACCTGGGAGCAAGGACTCACCAGAATTGGGGATGAACGCGCATTTTCCTCAATAGTAAATCGGTCGTCAAAATGAAGCAGGGTCTATCCGAGATGCAGGCACCGGTGTTCGGCTGGCTCTCTTCGGACGTTTTTTGGTTTCAGGCACTGTCTGCTGAATTGTGCTGCCACGGATGAGCCAAGATTCTGTGCCCCTGTGCGCTCGTCCCAGCACACTGATTCCGACCCGCCGACAAGGACGGGAAGCGCGATGGCGCCTTCAACCGCCCTGCAGGTACATTCTCATGGCTTTTCGGAAGGATTCAGGTACAGGAGCGTAAGCAGGTACGGCTGCCAGAGGATCAGGCTGATGGGCTAAGGGATCCTGCACTTCTCAGCAAAGCTTTGCTACACAACCAAGCGTCAGACAGGCTGGTCGCTGTCGAAATGGCTTCTGCCGACTTGCCGAACACTGTTGGTACGAGAAGGACAGTATCACACGCGCATCGCCATTGCCCCCTACGAGTGGATGTCAACCTCAAAGGTTTGGCGCCGCTTGTATGCTGGCCTCGCACAAGCATTCCTGGGCGTGCAAATGAAAAGCCTCGTCAGACAAACACTTTCGGGATCCTGGTAGACAGCGCTGGTGACCCGCCGGATTGTTGCGGCGGCTGCCGAATCAGGGCAGCAACATGCCGTTGGTGCTGGACGATGATCATTCATCACATTGCGAGTGGGTCAAAGAGGCAATCTGCGGCCGCTTTGACAGTGTCACATCACGGTATGCCATGGTTCGGGCACACGACCTGGCAGCCGGCGGAAGCTTCAGTTCATCTAATGCATCATCCGTGGCAAACGCGGGACGCAGAGGATCGTAATCAAGGGAACATGGGATCTGACACGCCTTGCCTCGGCCCTTAGACCGTCATGGCTTGAGCTTGGATTTTTTGGGGGGGTGGATCGAGGTGAGGCTCCAGATTCGATTCGTGACCCTCAGCTGGCCTTCCGGTTGGCCCAGGACCTCCGTACCCTCGCAACTAGAACCAGCGTGGGACGACGCTTCACGTTGACTTCGATGCTCCATGCCGTGTACAGGCAGTACCGAGATACCCGGACTCTCACAGCACAGTGCAGAAGCCGGGGATGATTGCCTCAACAATGGCTTGTCGTGGGTTCGCCACCACCGCTGGACCTTTCTCGTTTCGTTCTTTGCTGCATCTCGTCCCTGCTCGTCCTCATTTCGATTGTCCTCTCGGTTCACGTGCGATTGGCTGTGCAGCCTTGGGCCAGTTGACTCTGCACCCGCCGGGCTCCAATCTCCACGGTGGCAGGGGACCAGTGGCCCGGGTGTTAGCGCCAGGCGGCCCATCGGCTGCCATGCCCAGCGACTTTTAGTGGAGGCACGGCATGTTGGGTGCCAACTTGCGCCCAGCTCCAGGGTATTCCGTCCACTTCCCCCACACCGACCCGCGCAAGACCACAAACCACCTCACCTTCCCTTTCTTCCATCCTGTCCCCTCCCCTCATTCAACTTTCGTCCATTCATTCATCAAACCGACTGCCCCACGAACAGTCCCTCTCCCCACCATCCCCTATTCTCGCACGCCACTCTGACGCCCTTTGCTTGCTTTTCCTTCCTCAACCGAGCACGATACGATAGCCTCTTTCTGTGTAACCGCCTAGTGTCGCTTACCTCCGCTTTGGAAGCTCTCCTCTACAGCTTCCTCGCCAAAGTAACCTCTTTCGCTTCGGGATATGACCTTGACCCCTTCGTAACCACCACGCACTCGATCGTCTTCCTCGCCTCGTACCGACCGTCCACGAAACTCACCCACGCTCGTTCGTCGTTCTCGCACCACGGCCCCTCCTTGAGTTGCGCTTTGCACATCTTGGACAGGAAGCACTTGGCAGCAAGATAACCAGGTTGAAAGAGCGGTGGCTCGACCATTGCCATTGTCTTACCTCGTGCTATTTTGATACCTACCGTTGAAAGGCTCGACTGCCGACGTCTGTTAGCTTTGACAAGAGGGTACTTGGTTCAGTTCCGCTGGCTGAAACCCACAATCCATCCCCGCCGTATACATCTACGACTTTGAATCATTTCAAGTCTCTGTGACTTCCGTCATGGGTGACGCAACCACACCGTCATCGCAGACCCCCGAATCGTCAATCAAATACGTACGATGTTACTCTATCCTGTCTCTAGAAGACGCTGTTAACATGACATAGCCATCGTCGTCAAACAAAACCGCTTCAGCCATGATGAACCCGAATCCGCTCCCACACACGCCTTCTCCCGTGCCTCTCCTTCGTCCTGCGATTCCCGGGGGTCGTCCTAGCGGTGGCCCTCGGACACCAAGGCTCGGGCTTGCCATTCCTCCATCTCCAAATGCCAAAGCAGTCGGCGGACATCCTGGCCCTTCGAGGCCCCCTCTACCAACATTACATTTGGCTACGCCGATGGGCAGCCACGTTACACCTTATGAGCAGCCACCACGGTCACAAGTCAGCAGCATACAACCTGGCCAGTCGGCTGGCGGTGGTAGCGAAAGCAGCGCAGCTCACTCGAGATCTGGCAGCTTCGGGCCCCTAGACGGACGCGCAAGCAACCCGACATCCGCTGGCTCCCAGTATTCCGCCCTATCCTTCGCTTCACAATATGGTATCAGCGTACCTCGGACGCATGGAACCCCCGATCCTGTGTCCGCTGTGGGGTCCATGTATTCTGAACGTAGCGAAGGTGGAGTTGCCATGGACCGGGAAGGTAGTCTGCAAGGACTAGAAGCTTTCGACCAACTCAGTCTGGAGAAGGCGAGAACTGCCGACGTGGACGACCTCGACGATGAGGGTTGGAGGATAGCCAGCATGGAAAAACGAATCATCGAGCTTGGCAATTTAGGAGAGGGAGCAGGTGGTGCCGTTACAAAGTGCCAGCTGAAGGGCGGAAAGACAACGTTTGCCCTAAAGGTAATCCGCAAACCATCGGGGGTCTTTTGAGCCAAGTTCTGTCTGCTAACGGATTCCAGGTCATCACCACCAACCCTGACCCTGATGTCAAAAAGCAGATCTTCCGAGAGTTGGGCTTCAATAAGGAATGCGCATCCGACCACATCTGCAAATACTACGGCGCGTTTATTGACCCAGCCACTGCCACTATCTCTATTGCCATGGAATTCTGCGAAGGAGGCTCTCTGGATAGCATATACAGGGAAGTCAAGAGGCTAGGCGGCAGAACTGGAGAGAAAGTGCTCGGCAAAGTCGCCGAGGGTGTTCTCAGCGGACTGACATACCTGCACACCCGCCGCATCATCCATCGAGACATCAAGCCTTCCAACATACTCCTCTGCCGTGACGGCTCCGTCAAGCTTTGCGATTTTGGAGTTTCTGGAGATTTCGGTACCAAAGGGGAAGCCAATACCTTCATAGGCACCAGTTACTACATGGCCCCTGAACGAATCACGGGACAATCATACACCATCACTTCGGACGTATGGTCAACTGGCGTGACTCTCCTCGAAGTCGCGCAGCACCGATTTCCCTTCCCTGCAGACGGCACCGCCGAGCAACCCCGAGCAGGATTGATCGACCTTTTGACGTACATCGTACGTCAACCAGTGCCCAAGCTCAAGGACGAGCCTGAAGAGAACCTATTCTGGAGTGACAACTTCAAGTATTTTATTGAATGCTGGTAAGTCTTGATCGGCATTTACGTAGTCATCGTCCTCTAACGTTGGTTTTTTTTAGTCTTGAGAAACAGCCGAATCGCAGAGCCAGCCCGTGGAAAATGCTGGAGCATCCCTGGATGGTCGATATGCGCTCCAAAAGAGTCAACATGGTCCGATATCTGAGCAACGTATGGGGATGGGACGAGAAGGCAGCCAAGACGACAGAAACTGGACCGGCAGATGAAACTACTGCCTGATGATACCAAGTTCAGATACAAGCATGACGGATGCTGAGCACATCAGACTTGAGCAAGGAGCGCCCGTGCACGTTGAGTTGGCACGCTTGGTTTCGAGATATACCATCGGAAACGAGCTCTTGTATGGGCCGGCACCACTATCCCTATCGCCTCGGCTGCAACAACATTCCATTAAGGGCATGGATTTTGCTATCATTTGGCTCAAAGGACTGGTGGTTTAGCATAAGCATTTACTGAAGAGAGTTACAGTCAACTAGTGGGCAAGGGTTTTATTATGAACTGAAGAATTTATTTACAGGGCCTTGTATAAGTAGATGGGATACCTCGAGATGATGTAGGCGAAAATGTGTGGCAAGGTTACGCGTTCATTGTTTTATAATATCATGGATGGGTATCAGAAGTTCGTCCGATGTCCTAGAGAAGTAATTCCGACCAAATAAAGCCTCGACAAGGGATGCTCGAAACAATGTTGTCAATGCGACTCTTCGGGTGGATCTCCCATCAGCTCCCTGAGGGCGACCGTCGCATAAGCACTCCTACCGAGCTGGAATTTTACCACTGCGGCGACCTTGTCTCGCTGCCTTGTCTCAGCTGCTCCGCTGGATGGCTCGGCGACTGGGTCTTCGGTTAGTGAAGCGTCGCCGACCCCATCGTGGGACGGGCCCGGCGTTTCTGTGCCGTCTTGTCCGTCTGTTTTAGTTCTCTTGCCGGCGTGCTCGTCGTCGTTGGAGTCGTCGTTGCGGCGCTTGCGAGACTCCTTCTTCGTAGACCGGATGATGTCCAGATCCGTAGGGTGCATCTGCTCGATGTCGTCGGCGTACGCCATCACCTCGACGGACGGCTCAGCCAGGAATCGGTTGATGAGCTTGCGGTATCGCCCCGGGAGGCTGAACTCGCGGTGCATGCGGTGCATCTTGTGCGGATCGAGGCTGCCGTTCTCCTCGCGACTCATGAACTCCTCGTAGAAGCGGCCGATGTCGTTGTCCGGGTAGATGACGTCGTGCCCGGGCGTCGGGAGCACGACATCGTAGATCGTGTAGCGGCCGCTGGCGGCTTCTTCCTCGCTAAGGGCGCGAGCCCGGACGGGAGCGTCCTCGTCGTACTCCTCACCAGGGTTGATCACGTCGTCGCCGTCCTGGTCTTGCTTGATGCCCTGCGCGGCATCGCCCTCCGCTATGACAAGATCTCCCTTAACGACTTTGGCACCGTACAGCTCCCAGCGCTTGCTTACCGCGTAGTTCCACGTCAGCGACTGGTACGCATGCAAGTACATGGATCGCAAGCCGCGGGTAATGTGAATAATGGCACCGACGAAGTCCTTTGCAGAATTCTGGCCTTGCCGTGTCAAGTGCCGTAGCACGGCGGTTTCGGCAGCAAACCGTCTGGGCATGATGCTGGCGGCCTTTTCAATGTCCTTTCCTGTCGTGAATAGCATGCACGCCTGGTGCCGGGCGTGCTCCTCCCGCCCAGATGCATCCTCGGGCATTTCGCCATTCTCTGCTTTTTCGGCAATGTCTTGGTTGTACGATAGAATGGCGGCTATCGCCTCTTGGAACTTATCAGCCAGGATCAGTTTGCCGATATCGTGAGTTCCAATATGGTGAGTGCCGAATCGCTGGTGGCCGAAGTAGTTGATCCAGCCATGCTCCGCCATATGATCAAGCGCTGGCTGAACGAGGGCCTTGATCTTGTCCACCCTTTCGAGCGTGGAGAGACCTGCGGCCTCGTCTGTGACATGGCAGTTCTTGATGGTGATGGTGAATTCGTTGCCTAGTAGTTCGCCAAGGTGAATCGGCTCCTCCTTGTGCGCATAGTCACCAGTCACCATGCCCCGCAGCTTGCCGTTGATTCCGGCGAGGTTCCGTGGTCGCATATGCCGGATAGAGCAGCGTTGTGCCGTCGAGGCCCGCCTGTCCTTTGTCCCCGCGTACGTGATAGACTGGGGCTTGAGCCTCAGCATTCGAGCAATCTGGTTGACGGCATCCATCGTGTCTCTGTTGTCTTTGTAGAGCGTAAAGTGCAGATACTCGCCCGACGGCTTCTCTTCTTGCCGGTCACGGCCGCCTCCACCTCCACCTCCACGTTTGCCTCGCTGCCTGCCTCCGGTTGATGCTACAGAAGCCAAAATTGCACCCGAGTCGCTTGTCCTTGTGTCTATTTTGGAAGAAAATATTCGACGTACTTCCTGGTGAATCTGGCCACGCTTCGGCTTGTCGGTCATGGGCTCAGAGAGGACTATCGCCTTTTTGTCGTGGCCAGGGTTTACACTATCCTTGAACAATTGTAGGAGATCTTGAGCAAACGTTCCACCTGCTAATACTTGGAGTGAAGTCAAATCTTCGTCCGAGATTTCTGCTGCGGCGCCTTCTGACGCTGCCAGCTTAGCAGGTGCGTCCTCTGATGGTGTTTGAGGGGCGCGTTCTGAAGGCTGGTCGCTTTCCAAAGCATTGGCTTCTTTGCTCTCATCCTGCACAACGACAGGTTTTTCCTTCTGTAAATATTTAGTACCTTTGTAAACGTCGAAGCAGTGCGAAGCTTACTTTTGAGTGCTGCTCCTCGTTTTGTTGTTCTGACATGCCGATGCTGCGTAGGTGAACCACCGAACCATCTGTACTGATCTCATTCACCTGAAAATCAGAGAATCTATGCTCCGTTAGGCTTCTGGTACCAATGAGACTCATCTGGAATATTGTACGGCCAAGCATACCTTACGCGCAACTCGCCAGTCCACGAAGTAGGTAGAGGAGTTATGCTCTGGGTGATGCCCAGTGATCTCATATGAGCAGCGCTGCCGCGTGCACTAAAATGGGGTTGAGACGCCATGACCGAGCGTATATACGTGACAGTCTTCCAATTTCGTGTATGGCCGTCTAAGAATATCAGTCATCAAGTTTTCATGAAGGATCCAAACCCCGAAATCTCTATTGATGGACAGTGGGCCGGCCTTGTGGTCGTGATTCTGCCGTTTCTAAGAAACCACAAGCAATGCGCCCAGTTGAAAGGCGGTGTCGGCGGCCTGCCCTGATGGGGCAGGCGGTCAGTGTCTCAGGTGTAGGGTAGCAAGCAGTGAACGAGCAAAGGCTCGATTCAGTTCACATTTTAGGCATCTTGTCTTGATATGAGAATCTTGGTGGCCTGCGGAAGTTTGTGCCATACGGCACGCCCGTATATGCTCTATGCGTCATGCAATTTCATCATCCATGTGCGGAATCGGCTGGCTGCGGATAGCCTGAAACTCAATGTGTGTGTACCTCGTGTGGCGCTACGACTGCTTCTTGCCTTGACAGTATTGAGTTATTCTTTCCTAACTCGAGCAGAAGCGGTTTGCTGCTATGATTTGATTTCAGCAACATCCATCCAATTAAAGAATACAATTGTGATCATCGACTTTCCATACCTTGAATTGCCGCTACCTCTGCAAATTGTACCATTGATTAACTCACAGGAACCCGCCACGCACGATCCTCTCATCGCCAACCAACCCCTTTCCCCCCTCAGGACCTTGTGCAACAGAGATAAAGCAGCCCTATCTTACCCCCCCCCCCCCATATTGAGCATGGAAAACCTGAATGATCCGCAGTATCTTGAAATTTCTCCATAGTCTGGAGCATACTTTGCAAGTAGGCACCCATCACAGTCGCCATATTACAATTCACAGGATAGACTGGTCACTTATTCACCTCAGGTACGCCATCCACGCTCGCATCGTTTGATATATCAAAGAATAACGATGCCTCGGAAGGTCTCACACTGACCGAAAAGACGCTCTTAAGCCTCTCCGACGCGGTGCGGATGAGCTTGCTTCAAACCAAGACACTGGGCTCACGAGCCGACGAGGTTCGCGCATTTCTGGGTGACATGGTGAAGAGAGAGTATGAGACCAAACCGAGCATTCATTTCTCCACAATCAAAAACGCCCGTCTCGACAAGCTGCTTTCGGATATCCTCAAGCCAGCCAACAGGTCGTCTCAGCTGCCCATTCAGGCTCGCGCGGACATCGCGATAGCGCGCAGCCTCCAGAGGCAATGGAGGGCTCGATACCGCGAAGCGTATTTCGACATTGACCAAACTAGGTACGAGACTCTTGCCAAGACTGGTCGGCTCAACAATGTGATATTCAACGATACTGGAAACAACTTGTACCATCCATGGGCTCCGCAGTCGTATAGCTCACTCTCAGGAATTGAGATAAACCGCCCGCTCGAGGTCGGACAGTAAGGCCATCCTTTTGAGAATCTTCAACCCGGCGACGAGGGAGACTGATCGTCTTGTTGTAGCTAGTGGCTTGATATGGCCTGTGTGAGCCGGGACGGCATTGTCGACAGCATGCTTGAAATACCAACCGTCGGCCGGTATGGTGTGATAGCTTTGCCTCTGATGAGTGGACGAGAAGACCTGACGCCGACCGGGAGGCAGATCTACTATTCGAGGGAGGGTTACATGTCAGAAATGCATGTATCTCTCATTTGCCGCGTTGGCTCTCAGATCCGAATTCTCCGAGGCCATTGCCTAAAAAGCCCATTTGCGCCGACGGTCGGAATACGATACGATGGCCTGTAAGTCCATGAATGCATCCTCCTAACACCACTGACGATTAAATCTCAGGTATACCCTCAGTCAGTACGGAATGACAAGGAATCAGCACACGGGGCTGCTTAAGGCTGTGCTGACTTTGGAGCGTGTGCCGAATCAGCGATCCATGGCGGATCTCGTCAGCATTCCCCGGCCGTCGCAGGTGGATGATTAGCATTTGTTCAAGAAGCATGAGGGAGAAATAGTCATGCGGACGTGTGGTGACCAAGGCTTCCTGGACTGGAAGATGCAGCAAGCCCGGGAAAAGATCAACGTGGGACAGTGGAAGAGAACAATGGAGCTGAGCTTGAAACTGAAGCTAGGGCGAGGCAGCAAGAGCTGAGTACCAAAGCATGCTATTGTTGTCAGAAGCCATAAAGTCTAGGAAACGGAACGAGTGTTCATCGAACCATTACGGTGGAAGGTTGCAGGAGCTGGCTTGAGTCTTCGAAGGAGGGGGGGCAATGGTCTCAAAGTGCTTTGGGGTTGAACTCGATGGTGGGGTAACTGCTCACAACTAAAACCCTGGTACCTACGCTATTAATTCCCTATAATTCTTGATACACCTCTTGTCTTCACCTACTTTGGGTCGTCTTTATTGCTTGGAAATAATAAACTTGGCCCCGACGAGTTAAAATGGGCAAAAACGACAAAAAGTCCGGCGACAAGTCGTCAGCCGCCAAAGGCAAGGGTGGTGAGAAGGAATCGGCTGGCAAGGCCAAAGGAGCACAATCCATCAATGTCCGCCACATTCTCGTACGTGCATTTCCATGCTATTTCACATGCGGGCAGTGCAGGCTGACAATGGCGTGAAGTGCGAGAAGCACTCCAAAAAGGAAGAGGCCCTAGCGAAACTGAACGAGGGAGTCAAGTTTGACGAGGTTGCTCGTACATACTCGGAAGACAAGGCGAGACAGGGTCTGGCACATCCTTCTTTGAACATTACGTGTGGTCTAAGCTGACCCCAAAGCTCTTCAGGGGGATCATTGGGCTGGAAAACCAAGGGCAGTTTGGACCCTGCTTTTGAAGAGGTCGCCTTCAACCTGCAACCGAGTACAACTACCAGCCCAAGCTTTGCCGAGGTTAAGACAGGCTTCGGGTACCATATCATCATGGTAAGCGATGCTTCATACAAGCGATCAAAGCTCCAGCTAACCTCACGCAGGTCGAAGGTAGGAAGTGAGCGATTACCCTATTATGTCACACTTCGCTTCCTGCACCAGCGCCGTACACTATTTAGTTCAGGACTTTTTTCTTTTTTTGCTTCAATTCTTCTCCTTTCCGATAATGCAAAAGGAGCCGTTTTCTTTTTTTACGAAAAGGCCGCAACCATTCCAGATGCCGATGAAGTAGCTAGAGTACAACCGTAGATCTCGCTTGTAGCGGTCTGAGAACAAATCCCACGCGCCTCTATGCACTTCCCCATCAAACGCCGTCCTCGCGCTTACTGCTCGGTCTGGAAGTAGTTGAGAAGGATTGAGCGCTCCTGGGACTCCTCACCCCAGTCCTTGACGACGACGCAAGAGCAGTTGACGACCTTGCGGGCGTTGCCTTCGCGATCCAGGACACCTGCAATCAACGTGTTAGCCGATTGACACATGCACCATCCCAGGACATTACGGCCACGACCGGCCGGAAGGGAAGTGGCAACGTACAGAGACCAGCCCACTCGCCGAGCTGCTTGCCGTCGGGAACCTTGATCAGAGGGATCTTATGCTCGGAGCACAGAGCAATGACGAGCTTCTTGTAGGCCTCCTCCTCGCACTGTTCGTTCAGGACGCACATGTGTGCTTGGCGACGGTCCAGAGCCTTGGAGGCTTCACGCAGACCGCGGGCGAGACCGTCGTGCATGAGGGCGAGCTTCAGAACACCCTTGAGGGCGTCCAGGACGGACATCTGGCCCTTGGGGGCATCGGTAGGGGCCTCAACCTCCTCGGCAACCTCGGGGGCGTTGTTCTCTTCTACGTCCGACTATGTTGGCGACCTGTTAGCCAAATTTTCCCCGTCCCGATTTGGAGATTTACACGGCAGCACCACCCCGCGGCGCGCACACGCCCAAAATCGAGCAGGGAGGAATTGCCAGTGTGCTGGCTCGGCAACTCACCATCTTGATTGTTTATCTTGTCGGGCGATCCTCGAAGATTTTTATGGTATGTAATAGGGAAGGTGAGAAAAGAGAATGGAAAGAGTTGAGGGTGTGTGACGAGCGTGGCAGAAGAACGTCCTCTTCGATACAGGTGGTGACGGGGATTTGCCGAAATCTGCGTGAGCCAAGTGCGTGCACGCTTAGGGCATTTTTACGTGCACGGACCACCAGGGCACACTACCACCACAATTCCAGCCTTGCACCCTCCAATGGCCAATGGTTTTTTTCTCTTATTCCCAGCCCGCCCGTTCTACCACACACGACCTTTGAACAACCTCGGGACCATCCGACCGAATAATCTTCAGAGGTATGTGATGCTTTCGATGCGAACCGGCGGCTCGGCTTTCGAAGCAGGATGATGCCTTCCGACGTGGCAGAGGGCAGCAATCGCGGACGCTGCTTGTGCTGGGCGTTCCGAATGCTCGCACCATGCGCTGGCAGCGTTCCTCGATACGCTGCTCCTCTTCGGCACTGAGCGGCAGAACCCTCCTCGGAAACCAACCTGCTGAGGGCACTCTTCCATGCTCGCGACCACAGGAGGCTAACCTCGACGTTCTTGTCCATGTTGCAGATACCTCATTTCCACCTTGACTTGAGAATCTCAACCCCTACACCGCCAAAATGGTTCGCACTTCGGTCCTCCACGACGCCCTCAACACCATCAACAATGCCGAGAAGGCCGGCAAGCGTCAGGCATTGATCCGACCCAGCTCCAAGGTCATTGTCAAGTTCCTCCAGGTCATGCAGCGCCACGGTATGTGCCATCCATGCCGGTCCATCCCGTTCTTTTGATGTACACATATCACCCATCCGCTTTCCCTTCCCCCTCTTCGGCATGATAACTAGGGCGACGGTCTATACACACCACGACTCAGCCCCTATAATTTGCCGATAGATTGATCCTGCGGAGATCTTACACGTTTTTCTGATTCATCACCCATGAGGTTTAATGTTTAATCATCCGCGACATATACTTATACATTTCAATAGGCTTCATCGGCGAGTTCGAGGAAGTCGACGACCACCGCTCTGGCAAGATTGTCGTTCAGCTCAACGGCCGGTATGTTGTGACCATGGCGAACCCTCGTGGATTCTGCCAAAATCCTTACCATAATTCTGGACGATTTATTGACCCTTGCTGCAGCCTCAACAAGACCGGTGTCATCTCCCCCCGCTACAACGTCCGCCTCGCCGATCTCGAGAAGTGGGTTGTCAAGCTGCTGCCCGCCCGTCAGTTCGGCTACATTATCCTCACCACCTCGGCCGGTATCATGGACCATGAGGAGGCCAGGAGAAAGCACGTTGCTGGCAAGATCATTGGCTTCTTCTACTAAACGGGACGGTAACACAAAAGTTAAAAGGGGATTCTTGGCGTTTGGAGGAGCATGACGACCATGGCCGATACCATGCGTGGCCATAGGGATAGCTACGTTGTTAGGGACTAGCAATTGAACTCCATCAGGTGCTTGGAATAACATGAACTGATTGCCTGATCTGAATATTTGTGTCACGGGACATCATGATGCTAATGTATTGCACGGACTCGACATAGTTGAGCTCGGCGGTTCAAGTGCAGTAGCATAGTAGTGCTGATCTGCGTCCATCCATTCAATGTCACAATGAAAATGATGCAGCTGGCGCAGGTTGGTTCTGTGGGGCAAGCGTGGGGTTGCCTTTAAGGGCCCTCATCCAATCAACGTTGCAGCGCTGCTCCCAAAACAGCTGGACGTCGATGAGCATGGAAAACACCAATCCAAGGGCTGCTCCAACTTGTTATTTGCATTCACGAATGGCCGTTGCTTGACCCAACCCTCTCTATTCTTGGTCTTTCGAGCCATATATTTACAGGTTAAATGCTTTTCTGATACCTCCCTGCATCGACCGCTGTCGGGACGTCAGACTTGCGATTGGCAGAGCCGCCCTGCTGCCAAACGATCCTCCATGCTACCCCAACGATGCGACGCCGCCAATATCTTGCCTTTGTCGCCCTTGTCGCATTCGGTTTCTGCGCTTATTCATTGTTACGCGTATCGCCCGCACATGGAGTCGACATCGACCACAGCTCGCCGGTAAAGCCGGCGAAGGAGGAAGATGCTTCCCAGGCCGCGCCACACGAGCCAGTGACGTGGGAGGAGAGACCGGCTGTGAGCGGCGGACCCAAGCCGAAGCCTGCGCAGGGCACGGAATCGCATCCCATATCGTCCCTGATCAAAGATGCGCAGAAGGAACTGGACGATACGCGACGGCGGCAATCCAATACTCTGGAGGACGCTGTCAAGGAGTATCATCGACGTTACGGCATTCCACCGCCGCCACACTTCGACAAGTGGTTCGACTTCGCCAAAAGCAACGGCGTGCAGCTCATCGACGAGTTCGACACGATCCATGATATGATGACTCCTTTCTGGGGGCTGAAGCCGAAGACGATTCGTGGCAGAGCCAAGGAAGCTCTGGGATTCGACAACGCCCTGATCGGTGTCGCGATCCGGGACCACAAAGTCACGCACATGGAAAAGGGCGAGGAATGGCAGCAGAATGCCACCGAGAGCATGATGGAGAAGTTCATCCAGTACCTGCCGGACATGGACCTCGCCTTCAACATCCACGACGAGCCGCGGGTGGTGGTGCCGCACGAGGATTTGGCTAGACTTGTGCACAAGGCCAAGACGGAGACTATGCCGGCCGCCAGCGCCGTCCAGAAACCGGCCAACGACTTCTCCAAGCGGGCGCCTGAGCTGGGCGACGGCCACTCTTTTGAGGAGACCAAGCTGACCCGCTTCAATGTCTTCGCCCATCAGCCCACGTGGACAAATTCGCGGATGTCCTGTCCACCTGATAGCCCAGCGAGAATATTGGACGATGGAGAGGCGGCCGACGATGTAAGCAAGTACGCCATTAGCGAGCTCGGGTTTATATACAACACCACTGCCATGGCCGACATTTGCTTGTCTCCCTCGCTGCAGTGGAGCTATGGCTTCTTCGACCGGCCCAACGCCTACAACATTGTTCACGATCTCTTCCCCATCTTCTCGCAGTCCAAGATTTCGTCCTATTCGGACATCATATACCCCTCGCCCTGGTACTGGTATGAGAAGGTCACTTACGAAGAGGACAAGGACATGTCTTGGACCAGCAAAAGCGACAAGCTCTACTGGCGAGGTTCAACGACCGGCGGATTCAGCCGGTACGGTGGCTGGCGACGGCAGCATCGTCAGCAATTCGTCCAAAAGATAAATTCGGGCACTCAGACCAAGATCATGGTCAACAGCGGCGATGAAGGCAATGCTAGATGGGAGGTCAAGGAGACACCCCGCGGCGATTACCGCGATCTTGTCGATGTGCACTTCTCGCACGTGGGCCAGTGCGACGACGGCGACTGCAATGCACAGATTGAGTTCTTCAACGTCAAGGACCGCGTCGAGCAGCAGGACGCATGGGCGAGCAAATATCTGCTGGACATCGACGGCAACGCCTTCTCCGGCCGCTTCTACGCCTTTCTCCAAAGTCGGAGCTTGACCTTCAAGCTTGCCATCTTCCGCGAGTGGCACTTCGAGTGGCTCAAACCGTGGGCTCACTACGTGCCCCTGAGCCTGCAGGGCACCGAGTGGCTCGAGGCTGTGCGGTTCTTCAGCGACAAAAACGCCGGTGCCGAAGAGGCCGAGAAGATGGCCATAGCCAGTCGAGAGTGGGCGAACAAGGTGGTGAGGAAGGTGGACATGGAAGCCTGGCTCTTCCGGCTGCTATTAGAGTATGTTCTTCTGACCCCTTTCCCGGCTCTGGCATGAGCGCGCTGACATGGAGGCAGATACGCCAGAGTCATCGACGACAACAGAGAGACTATCGGCTTTGACCTACTGAGCCGGGATCAGAAGCTGCCGCAATGATCGGTGCCGGTTTCCTGGATAGGGAGAAGCGTTCATTTGGAAAGACCTTGCACTGGTGGCAATGGCATGTTGGGTAATGCTTCTTCACCAGCATGGGTTCATGGCGTTTACACGGCCGGCGTTGCATGGCATTTGGTTATGTTTGATCACACTAGCCTGTAAATATACTGCGAGGGTTTGAACGGAACGCACAATGTCCTTGACTCTGATACCCGGATCGCAAGTATGCAGTGCTTGAATCGGTATGGAATTGACACCTTCTACGCCTGAAATCACTCTGATGACCTACTGCGCCGATGCTTTTAGTTATTCGCCCCGCAAATTCCATAATTGTACACCCTTCCAAAGAGATGCTCCTCGCTACTCGTCAGCCTCTTCGCCCTCGGCGTCGCGGTCTTCCGAGTGCCTGTTGGCCGGGGCGCTGGCAGAAGGGCTGCCCTTTGCAGCCTCCGTCTCCTCTGCTTCCGCCTCCCCTTCCTGCTCCCAGCCCAGGGGGTGATCCCTGTACTGCTTCATGGCATCGCGCATCTCCTCGGTTGGGTCTTCGACTGTGACGTCGAGCTGATGCACGACATGCTCGTCCTCCTCCGCTGCGAGAGCCGTGCGGGCAATGTTCTTCCTGCGCTGTGGTCGGATGGTGGATTTCTGCATGACCGGGTAGTAGTACTCCGCCTTCTGGTTGGGGTATGTTGTGTCGTCGTTGCTCCAGAGAAGGATCTCATCGTCGTACTTGGTAGCTTGGTCCAGTTCCGTCTCCTGGGCCGTCTCGTACGCGCGGAGCCGGTTGAACTGGAAGCAGCCGCCGGTGTCGGTTTGGTGGGTGTACAGATCCTCGTCGTTGCGGGCGGGGTTGTCGATATCAAACTTGTGCCGGAACGCCTCGGCCGCCGACGCAGAGTGCGCTGTGTAGAATTCGTAGTTGATCAGATTCTGTGGCTTGGGGACGTTGACCGGATCCCACTCATGAGCCTCCACCGCTGCCTGGTATTCAGCCTCCTCGGCAGCCGTCCGATCTATAGGACGGAAGAGGCCTGAGAGAAGGCGTTTGTCGTACTTATTGCTGCTGGGCACAGGATTGTTGAGGAATTTGATGGTAACATAGGCGCCCGAGTCGGGGAACGCGTCGAGATCCGGGATGAGCGGTCGTGCATCGACCAATTTGAGGTGTTTCTTGGTCGGGTGTTTGATCCGTTTGGGGTCTTTGAGGTCTTGCTCGGCCGCCTCGAATCCACGGTCAATCTTGCGCTTGATCACCTCCGGCGAGTCGGCGGCGGCTTCCAAAGCGCGTTTGTTGGGCTTCCTGGCCTTGGCCAGTAGCGCTCGAGCATTGCCGGTCTCGGCCAAGCGCTTGGTTGGGGTTATGGAGGAAATGTATTCGGTTCTTCGGAGGAAAGACACGTTGGCTTCCGCGACTTTGGGCTTTCCGAGGGCAGAGATGGGCCGTAGGAGTAGTCTGTCTTGAGGGTGAATGGCTGGTGGCTGGGCCGGAGCCTGAATAGCTATTGTACGAAGTCAGTAATCAAAGAGCCTATAGCCCTAGCTCAGGCAGAACTTACATCGCTCGTCACCGTCAAAGACACCAGGCATTCCGACCAAGTCCAGAGGCATGCCGAGCTCGGCATCGGCCTCAATGTTGAGCGGCTGCTCTCGCGCCAGACGCGACGCAAACCCAGGCGTGGTGTACTGACCGCCAGCCAGGCCAATGTTGGGGATGTCGAGGAGCTTGGGAGGGTTCGGGGGCGGCGGCAGAGCATTGGAGTAGCGGATGCGGCAGATGAAGTCTTGGTGTATCATGCGCTCGCTCGACCGAGCGTTGGAGGACGACATTTTCGGGGTCAGTCGAGGAACCGAGCTCGCGGTGCTGGCGACACGAGGGGCGAGGACCGTAATTGGACGGGCTGGATGCAAGGCGCAGGAGCCCGGCAGATGGAGAAGACGGTGACGCCGGGAGCCTGGTTGCTACTGCTCTTGTGGTGAGTCGGAGTTGGGCGCCTTGGTTTCTGAGGTTGGACGATTGAAGGAGCATCTTGGATGCCACGAGCTTTGTTAGTAAAGACAGGGATTGTGGGTACTTTGCCTTAGCACCCCTGGCCCGGCGGTACTCGAGGCTGCACAATCTCACAGTGCAACCTTTCAGCCTCAGATCACATCAGCATCATAACAAGTAGACGAAGGCTTGAAACCCTATGATTCCTTTGCACTTGTCATATTTTGGTGCATCGAATGCATTCATTTCGCTCACCGCGTGGATAAAGATTTCGCGCATCAGCCGGTGGTTCCTTCAACATACTTCATGCCATGACCTAGACTATGTACATGAATGATAAACTGGAATATATTCATTAGAAGCTGGAAGTGAATCCGTAACAATGCCGCCTATAAGGTAGTACTCTCTATGCCTGGTCGTCGCTTTCCCGGATCCTCGGATCATGTAAAAACCCTGCGCCTACCCTAATTTCGCAGCTCAAACCGTAGACCTACACCATCTTTTGCCTCGTATCCCCGCGGCACCGCGCCGAATCAAAAAGTGGTTTTACAGAGAGTACCAAATCGAAGCTTGCGTGATCGGAACTTTCGTCTCGCTCCCCTCCTACACGCGTAGAGTGATTTATGAACTGTTCTTGTTGTACTTCTTCTTGCCGAGGGTGAATGGGACGTAGCGGTACTTTACCATGTGCTGGATTTGCTTGCGCACTGCGATCATCATGGTCAGGACTTTGTGGGCAAGCAGATTTGACAGAGGGCGAACTTACTGGTAAGGATGAAGAGCATGAACCAGTACATGACGAGGACCGGCCAGAAAACAGGCACGTTGAAAATCTCGAACCAGCTGCAGAAGAAGCTGATGACGATGGCCCTCGTGGCCCAGTACCAGAACTTGAATTCGGGGAGGCGTCGGATGAAGGGCTTGAACTCCTCGTCGTGCTTCGTGGGAAGCGTACCGACGGACCCGTCCTCCATCTCGTTGTCCATCGCTTCATTTGAGGGGTCGAACTTGGGCTGGAGGAATGCGAGGAAGAGGTTGAGGAGGTAGATGCCCAGAGCGTAAGCGACTGCAGCAGGTATCAGCGGTCATCATCTCCACGCCGCGCGTGGATGTTGAGGGAAGCATACCAATGTACCAGCCTTGCGCCACGAAGATGCGCACGAAGAAGAAGAGAAGACACGCTCCGGTGCCTATCCATCGGTACAGGACGAACGGCGTCGACTTATCAAGAAGAGCTTGATAGTGCTATGCCCTAGTCAGTTTCTGCAAGCTCGACAGGCTCTATGGCACGTGGGCTCACCATTTGCAGCTTGGATGTCTGCGCAGTGACAGACGCGAAAGGGGTCTGCTCGGTTTCGGGGGCCTCCATCTTGAAGATGCGACGGTCGAGCTGCAGGCTATTGAATGCAGAAGATGAAGATGTCTAGATTCGCTGCAGCTATGTCTGGTGCGGGAGTTGAAGGATGAGGAGTTGTCGCAAAAGATCGGAAACCAGGTTCGATGTTGGTGGTGCCTCGAGTCTGAGGTCGCAGTGGAACTTGATCGCAGAATAACTCAAGGTAAGGCAGATTGCGCGGACCGGTAGCAATTGAGCCACGTACGATAAAGGGCTTGTTCCCGATAATTTACCGCCCCACCCTTCCGTCAAGGATGGCGATGAATGGAACCCGAGAAATTGGAAATGCGCGCCTTACGCAACACCAATTGGGTCAGCCCATGTACGAATGCAGGGGACGGGAATTACAGCAACGCGCCACATGTGACGATAACGATGGGAAGAATCCTGATTCTTTTCTTTTTCTATTTCTATTTCTATTTCTATACTGAGTTTCGTTTTCATTTTCATTTCCAACTTTATTTTATTTCTTGGGCTGCAACGGATGGGTTGGAAGTACGGCTCTGAAAGACGTATTGTTTGAGGATTGGGCAATGCGGCTGTGGCTTGTTGTGGCTGGGGCTCGTGACTGTGTTAATACCAGCCACTTGCCACTGTACCAAGTATCCTCGGCTCGCTGGAGCTCCCTAGAGCCGACGCTTTCCACTTGCGTCACTGTGAGCGAGCTCAGGATCAAAACTGCCAGCTTCAACCAAGTGAAGTGCTTTAGGTTGGAATTGACTTTTACCAACAACATCTCGTCGTCCCCTTGTTGACTTCGTACAAGTCAAGTGCTCGCATCGGTTTCTCCATCATGAACAGCCTACGATGTCTGCGACCGGCTGTCGCAAAGGTCCCGTTCAGGCCGCTTACCATGCCACGTCTTGCACGCCCGTACAGCTCCAAGACCTATGAATACATTCAAGTTTCGACCCCTAAGCCTGGGGTTGGGCAAGGTGAGTACCGTCAACGTGCAATGTGGAAGATTTCCCGCTCACGATCTGTCCAGTCACACTGAATCGTCCCAAGGCATTGAATGCGCTATGCACTCCTCTGATCAAGGAGCTCAATGAAGCTCTTGTTGACTTCAACGGATCCGACGACACTTCCGTCATCATTTTGACTGGCTCCCAGAAGGCCTTTGCGGCTGGAGCCGATATCAAGGAAATGGCTCCGCTCACTTTCTCCGAGGCCTACACCACGGCCTTTATCGAGTCGTGGTCCTTGCTCACAACACAAGTCAAGAAGCCCATCATCGCTGCCGTGTCCGGGCATGCCCTTGGTGGTGGCTGCGAGCTGGCTATGATGTGTGATCTCATTTACTGCACCGAGAATGCCAATTTTGGGCAGCCGGAGATCAAGCTCGGAACGATCCCCGGTGCGGGCGGCAGCCAGCGACTGACCAGAGCCATCGGCAAAGCGAAGGCCATGGAGCTCATCTTGACCGGCAAGTCCTTCTCGGGCGTCGAAGCAGAGAAATGGGGCTTGGCGGCAAAGGCGTTCCCATCCTACGAGGCCTTGATGGACGAGACGCTGAAGCTGGCGGAAACCATCGCAGGATACTCCAGGGTCGCCATCAACGCAGCCAAAGAGGTGGTGAACAAGAGCCAGGACCTGCCACTTCGGGATGGGGTTGAGTTTGAGCGACGAGTGTTTCACAGTCTGTTTGGTAGCCAAGATCAGAAGATTGGGATGAAGGCATTTGCTGAGAAGAAGAAGGCCGATTGGACGCATTCGTAATTTAGAAAAGAAAACCCTTCGAGTTTCTCTTCTCCTTCTGCCCACCACGGGTGTTGATTGTACTACGAGTGCGAAGATAACATATGGCATAGGCAATACGGTGCAATCCTATCCATTTGCGGCAAAATATTATTATAGAAATATGCTCCTTATCTATGTATAAGAGGACGCAACGTGGAATACCGTGGATACTCGCGAAGCTCGGTTTGATCTATTTAACCTAGGAAACGAAGCGAGTTGTGGAGCCTTGTAAGTGGAGCGAAGCCTAATGAACGAATCAAGGCTTAAGCAAAACCAACTCCTTAGAAAAGATCCTCATGATCTATGCCTAAACCGTAATCCCCATACTTCAAACGCTCCATAGTTCAAAACGAGCTTCGCGAGTACCTACGGTATTACTACCATCAGGCATCTTAAGATGAAGGTTGAGGATTTTACTTTATATACTCATACAATGGGCGTTGCAAGTAGTACTAGTAAATCCAGACTGGTGTAAATGGTAGCATAATCGGTTCTCACCCTGTAGGGCTCTTCGGGGGGTGGTAGTTCTGGTTCGAGCCCAGGGTTTGGACACTCAACTTTTTGTAGGTCGTGCAAGGGCTACTTTTTGACGGAGCTGCAAGATGGACGAAATGAGCCTGATGAGACTTTGCGAACAGCTGGCGTCACTCAAGCCCACAGCTGACGGGCCGAGGCGCCAGTAGTCTATGCATTTGTAATTGTGACCAAGCTTCACGTGGCTAAATTGCCAAGCTGCAATACTGTTGGCATTAAAATTGTCGAGGTAGACAACAGAACAGCATGGATCCGTGCAGAGAAAGCCCATGAGGCCAAGAGGAGCCCCCTGTCAGCCAAAACCCTGACCTATCGCTGAGAGCCATTCATCCTACGGCAGGTTCTCCCAGTTCCAAGCGTTAACCCTGGCGCCTTGCCCGGGGGGCAAACCCATCCATGCATCCATCCCATCACTTGATGCCTGTCGTATCCCACTCCGTGACTACGCGGGGTCGGTCTGCCCATCTGAACATGTGCGCCAACCAAACCTGTGCTTTCGCGAATCCTCACACCTTACTTTCGTAAGGAGCTCCTGGGTCATGTCAGGCAACGCATCAAGAACAGGGTAATATACTTTCCGAACCGGTCGAGGGCCAGACCTATACATAAACAACTCACGATCGCCCCGGGCACGCACCACTCTCGCATTTTGACGCCTACAACTGCATATTCCGCATACCGAGCCGCCTATGCTTTGCAGAGGGTAAAGGTGGATAGAAAAAGAAAGCGCAAAGCATTGGAAAAAGAAAGGAAACAACAAACGGACGGGATATGGTGTGAATGGAATCACCAAAGAACAGTCTGCACCTGGAGAAGGAGCTGACGTGCTCTGTAAGTCTACCCACCTTCCTTTCTTTCGACGATATCTCCTTCCCACTTCCTGTCTGCCGAAACTCTAAAATCTTCTACCTTCCACCACGGTCGCCAAGACGAATCGTGGACGAACGGGGCACTCACTGACGACGATGCGCAACGGTTTCTAGATATGCACCGAGCTCCTTTTCCAGCCGCTTACCCTCCTCGACTGCATCCACACCTTCTGCGGAGCATGTCTGAAGGAATGGTTCACCTTCCAAGCTGCGACGGCCGAGCGTTCGCCCAACCCGCCATCGCCCGGCTCGTCTATATTCACCTGCCCGTCCTGCCGAGCGACGGTGCGGGACACGAAACACAATGCCACGGTGGCGAACCTGCTAGATATGTTCGTAGCGGCGCACCCGGAGAAGGATCGTCCTGAGTCGGACAAGGACGAGATGAGGCGCAAATACACACCCGGTGAACAGGTGCTGCCCAAAAAGCACAAGAGGGAGCAGACCACCGATGAAAGGCGTGCTGAGGAAGAGGACCGCAGGCTCATGGACCAGGTCCGAGAACTAAGCCTCAGAGACGTGGGTGCTGGCTCGTCTCTAACGCCGCCAACTTCCAGAAGACGAAGAGGCAGCCACTCTGGCGACGAGAGACCTCGCTCCAGCCGGGATAGAAGCGGAGGCGGCCGTTCGCAACGTTCACATGAAGGCGCCCGCAGCGCCGACCAGCTGTTGGCCGAAGACGGGCAGCGCAGACGGCGCAGCGAGTCACGCCAACGACAAGTCGAGCACCAGTCTTCTCTGAGATCACTGATAGGAGTCGCCGATATGAGTGAGCGAGAGATTGAGAAGGAGATAGAGGCATTTGCTCGACAAATCCAGGAAGAGGGACTTCTCGAGGGACTTGATCTGGATAACATCGATCTAAGTCGCGATGACGAACTGAGCCGTAGAATCACCGAAGCTTACAGGCGGCGACAACGCGAACGCTCGCGGCAGGAGGGCTCAAGGCGACGTGCAACAAGCAGCCATGCAAATTCTTCTCGCAGCATTGACTCTGCCCAGTCGGACAGTAGACGACATGGAACGGATGGTAGTAGTCGTAGTGCTACTCGACAGCGTCCTCCGGCCAGCTCAGAAAGCGGCAGTCGGCAAGGGGAGGAGCGAAGCCGTCCACCCACTTCGATGCCTGTTCACATCGACGGTCGCGAACCTGGAAGAAGGCCCAGGCGCAGGACGGGCAGTCAAGGACGCAGCGAGACCTTGCCAGTCCTCACCCTGGCGACTTCCGACACGCGACCGGCATCGCGTTCTCAGACCGATCTGTCACTGCGCCCTCAGACAGCAGAGGCTTCCATACCCAGGCCCGCGTTGCCAAATCCACGAAGTGTGAGCGCATCAGCAGTGCCAGCTGCCGACGACTCATCCGGCGGCTCGCTCTATCCGGCTCCCCTATTCTCGCCTGTCAACAACAGTTCCAGTAACTTATCTTTCGCGAACCGTGTTCCAGGAGGAAATTCAAGCCAGAATAGCCGAACGAGTAGCCCAGCCGCTGAGCCTGCTCCCGAACTACCTGTCCGGTCCGCTGCGCGAACCTACGGTCCACTCGACCTTGCAAGTGTTTGGTCTGCTGCGTCGACCCCGCTGAGCACCAGCCCGAATGCGCCCAGTCACATGAAGGCGCGGCCACAACTGTATCCGGAGCCATCCATCACTTGCTCGCAGTGCGGCAAGGCTCACATCGAGTATGAGGTACATTACAACTGCTCCATCTGTGCCTCCGGTCAATGGACAATTTGCACGGGTTGCTACCGAGGAGGAAAGGGCTGCCACCATTGGTTTGGATTTGGATATGGCGCCTGGGCCAAATGGGAGAAACTGAAAAAGGACAACGAGTCGCTGGCACCACCACATATGCTCACGGCAAGCCGCTACCTTGCGCCACCTTCGACTCCCGGAGGTGCAGACGGCAGACGGACGCTCACGAAAGACGATCCACAACTGCGGCTGGAGACTGGGACGTTTTGTTCGCGCTGCTTTGCGTGGACCAACCACTGTTACTGGCGATGCGACGTTTGCAATGAGGGTGATTGGGGTTTCTGCAACAATTGTGTGAATCAAGGCAACTCTTGCTCTCACATGCTGCTGCCCTTGACACACGAGGGTTCCTCATCCCCAAGCCGACCAAAGAGTCCCAGGGCACCCGTTCGGCCACAGTCTGCAACCATCTTCACGGGGCCCCAGGCTTCGAGCATCGGCCCCTTCAAACCATTGACCTTCAGCACGAGGTGCGACATTTGCCAAGATCCCATTGCACCCACCCAAATTCGACACCACTGCTACAGCTGTACGAGCTCTCTTGTACCGAATGGAACACCTGGAGACTACGATATCTGCATGGTCTGCTACAAAAACCTGGTCACCAGAGGGCAAATCAGTGCCGAGAATGGCTACAGTGGTTGGAGACGATGCTTGAATGGACACAGAATGGCCATCGTTGGCTTCACGCTCGGCAAGATTGGCCAGTGGCGCTATGTAGAGCGAGAAATCGTTGGTGGACGAGCGCTTCGCACCGAGGCATTCATGCCCGCGGGGCACCTGGGGCCACCGCTGTTCAAATGGTCCTGGTATCAGGGGGAGCGAATGCTGGAGCGACTTGTCACCCAAGACGTAGCAGCAACGGCACCGTTGAATCATGGCACTGCGTCATCCGCGCAGACCTTTCCTCCTGACGGAGGCAGTAGCTTGAAGGGGACGGCGAAGTGGGCTTGGTATCCTGCAGCTGGAGCCGACGACGAGCTCCTGTTTCCCAAGGGCTCTGAAATTAGAGAGATAAAGGACGTCAACGGGGAGTGGTTCTTCGGGACATACATGGGCGCCATGGGACTATTTCCGGGTCCATACGTGCGATTGGATCCGCCTGTGTCCCCGGCCACGCAGTAGCCGCATACCCGACAGATTCTGGGATGGAAAGATATTTGGCCCATGATAGCATGTGGCGGAGTTGCCGGTGTTTTCCTTACGAGACGAGATCGGCTGCAAGATAGTGAATGGCCAATCTAAAGGACCGGGATGTGGATGATTCATAGGTATATAGCTTGCATTATGCTGGGGGATGTAGGAGTGGAAAGCTACGAGATATGACTCTTACATGGACAGTGCTTGAGGTGTACAGAAGTTAATGGCAATGGCACTGCAGTAGCTTTTACTCTCGCCAAATGTGCGACAGATGGTGCTGCAATGTATCATTTCCTAGACCGATAATAACATGAAATGCCTCATACTATCAAATCCACAATGTCTTTTGAGCAGCCATTCTCGTAGCGAGCAAGGCGTGCAAGAAGCGTTCACGAATAATGCTGCTGATCTAAAATAGCCCCGCCTGTCCTAAGCGCAGTTTGTGGTCAAGGCCATAAGCAGGTAATTTTTCGACCACGAGCGTAGCGTCCTTGATCAAGATCCGGAATCTTGCCCATTTTCTATTTATTTAAGTCAATTGCATCTGTGCCAACTCGTCCAAGGCCACGCCATGTTCCGACACAGCGCGCGGCGGCTCGCCATCGCGGCGGCCAAGGCTGCCGACCCCAGCCCGCACACAATTGCCGTGTCCAAGGCACAAGGCATCGCCAAGGGCCTCACGGGGGGTATGTAACGCTGCTCTTCTGCCCGAACCCCTTGACTTGCACAGTTTGGTCTGACGTGGCTCCGGGGATTTCACAGCCATTGGTAACACGCCGCTCATCCGCCTGAACCGCCTCTCCGAGCAGACCGGCTGCGAGGTGCTCGGCAAGGCCGAGTTCATGAACCCGGGCGGCTCCATCAAGGACCGCGCGGCGCTGTACGTGGTCAAGGACGCCGAGGAGCGCGGCCTGCTGCGGCCCGGGGGCACCGTCGTCGAGGGCACGGCCGGCAACACGGGCATCGGGCTCGCCCACGTCTGCCGCTCGCGCGGCTACAAGCTCGTCATCTACATGCCCAACACGCAGTCCCAGGGCAAGATCGACCTGCTGCGCCTGCTCGGCGCCGAGGTGTACCCGGTGCCCGCCGTCGCCTTCGAGAACCCGGACAACTACAACCACCAGGCGCGCCGCCACGCCGAGCGCCTCGACAACGCCGTGTGGACCAACCAGTTCGACAACACGGCCAACCGCCGCGCGCACATCGAGACGACGGGGCCCGAGATCTGGGAGCAGACCGAGGGCACCGTCGATGCCTTCACGTGCGCCACCGGCACGGCCGGCACCCTGGCCGGCGTCACCAGGTACCTGAAGGACGTGTCCGGCGGCAGGGTCAAGGTCTTCCTGGCGGACCCGCCGGGCAGCGTGCTGCATTCGTACATTTCCTCGGGCGGGAAGCTCGTCGAGCGTACCGGCTCCAGCATCACCGAGGGCATCGGCCAGGGCCGCATCACCGACAACCTGAAGCCCGACATTGACCTCGTGGACGGGTCCTTGCACATCTCGGATGAGAAGAGCATCGAGATGGTGTACCGCTGCCTCGACGAGGAGGGCCTGTACCTCGGCGCCAGCTCCTCGCTCAACGTCGCCGCGGCCAAGGAGGTGGCCGAGAAGCTGGGCAAGGGGCACAAGGTCGTCACGGTCCTGTGCGATGGCGCCTACAGATACGCCGACAGGCTCTTCTCGCGCAAGTGGCTGACCGAGAAGAAGCTCATCGGGGCTATCCCCCAGCACCTGGAGAAGTATATAGTGCTGCCGTAGAAGGAGCCTGGGCTTATGTTGTACAATATATATACACATACTGGTACATATCTAACTTGGATCAAAATCCATCCTAGTTCCCTGCCGCGGTAGTGTCGGCCTCTTGTGTCTGCGTCTCCTCCTTGGGCGCCGGCTCCAGGACAACATCGAAGACGGCGTTGCTCAGCTCATCCCACGTCTTGCCCCCTGGTCTACCCCATTCTATAGTCTCGTTCATCAACCGCGTCAACGCCTCCATGACTGGCGACAGCTCCTCCGCGCCCTCAATGCCCAGCTCTTGCGCCAGCTGCATTCCCTTGATGTTCATGGCCAGTGTTTCCGTGAAGATGGCACCGCCCCAACCCCCCTCGCTTGTAGGGTTTATCGCCTGGATCTCCCTGGTGGTGAAGTCATTTGTCTCGATCGCCTCACGCCACATGGAGCGCAGGGCAGCCACGTCGTCCGTCAGGTCCGTTCGATGCTTGTCGGTGGCCTCTCCGGCCTGGCTCAGCAGTTTATAGTGGCATGCTCGGATGAAGAGCGTCGTGCCGCGGATGATGTTGCGAAATTCCTTGGCCTGGTTGTAGCCTACATCCTGGGCCTGACGCTCGGTCAACTCCAAGACCACTCGCGTCCATCTCAACGCCTGCTTCGCCGCCTCCACGTCGCCGTTGCCCTGCATGATCTTGTTCCCGACGGCGGCCAGGGTCCGGGTGATGGTCTCGGGGCGGATGAATACTACGCCGGTCGCGGCCGCGTGCGTTGCGCATTCGATGATGGCGTAGATGTTCCCGCTCCGGGACGCCAGGCGAACGGCCTTGGCGATGTGGTTTTGGGAAAGCTTTATACCCGCCTTCTTGTATCCCGAGAGCAGGGTCACGAGGTTGGCCCAGTCTTCCCGGCTCTTCATGTTTACCAGCGCCTCCTTGAATATCTTTCGCGAGTCGGGAATGTCCGTTGAATGGTTGAGAGGCGGGAATCTGTGCTCGACGCCTTCCAATTCAAGCGTCACCGGGTTCTGGGCCAGGCGGGCACGCTGCTCGGGGGTCACGCCAAAGACAAGTCTGCGCTGCTTCTCTGGAAGGTATGCCGGGAAGATGATTTTCTCCTGGATAGTCTTGAGGATGGCGTCGAGGTCTGGGTTTGAGGTCGGTGTGAAAAGAATCCTCGTCGCAGCTGTTTCAACGTCAGTCAGGGCACATGAGCGTCTCCAAGATTTGACCTACCATAGGACGGCGTTGTGCTGAACATTCTGGGGGAGAAGGCTTCACATCCTCTGGCCGACGGTGCCAGCCATCGCGTGGCCCATCTCAAAGATCCCTTTGCCATGGCTGCGACGCGTGAGGCAAGAAACCCAATTGATGTACCGTACGTGAAGCAGATGACAGGAAAAAATCGTGGTGTTTGAGAGATGACCTTGCTAGCACCAAGAGTACCCTGCAAGGACCTGCATGGGCGCGCGCCGAGAAGGTGAAGGTGGGCCGGAGAAACAGATGAGCCGGGCTAATGGCGTCCACCAAAATCCTCCATCGTCAACTCAGGCATGAGACTCTTGATCTACATCGGGCCACCTGCACCAACTTAACGCGGTCACCATGAACGTTGCTACGTTGGGCCGCCCATTGGGCAGCCTCAATCATGCCTTGAGGCAGGCGACGTACCAGAAGACGACCCAGAGGTGCCTCGCGACCGCCGCCGCAAGCTCTACTTCCTTTACAGACGTGTTTAGCACTCGACAAAGTACGCCGTCAACGACTACCCGACGAAAGCCGCTGAGACTAATAGAACATTGCAGGATCACGCCTGGAGAAAATCAGCAAATTCCAAATCTGGCCCCAAGCCCCGTCAGCTCGGGCCAGCTGCCCGGACCCCATGCCTACCGTCATTCAGCGAGAGATCAAAAGACTTGATCCCACTGGTGCCCGCACGCGGCTATTCTCGCGGGAGCACATGGACAGCGCAAAGGTCGGCGACGTTCTAATGGTGACCACGAAGACGGGAGAGCCCTTTGCAGGCGTGTTCCTCCAGATCCGACGATCGGGCAACGATACCGCCATCCAGCTGCGAGGGCAGCTGATGAAGGTTGGAGTGGAAATGTGGTTCAAGATCTACAGCCCAACGGTGACGGGCATCGATATCATCTGGCGACGACCCAAGAGGGCAAGAAGGGCGAGGTTGACGTACATGCGCAAGCCGAAGCACGATATGGGCAATGTGGAGAAACTGGTGTTGGCTTGGAAGAAGGAACGATACGCCTTGCGATCCAAGGGAAATCAAACGAACCGCTACTCATAATGGCGAAGAGGGCTTCTGTCGAGGCCGGCTGTATGATATATGTTGATACTAGTGTACTACATGGGAGCTGATTATACACATGGACATATCTGACGTTTTCTATTCTCCTGGACACGAAATAAGGCCGCTCCTCTGCGCCGCGGTGTTGCCTTGCGAAGCGGGCCTATGTGCTTAGGCTCAGGAGTTGACGGAACTCGACCAAGGCCAAATAACGAGCGTGTCCTTGGGTGGAGCGTTGCAGGTACAGTGCTGGATTGTATTTCGATATTTGCATTCATGCTGCATTCTACTATGGCCAGCCTAAACGTGTTTCT